>CM046850.1:27036132-27333632 GCA_025618425.1 Heliocidaris tuberculata
CAGCATTTTGGGGGTGTATTTTTACTCAAAAGTGGCTGGCAAGCAAAAAACAAAAACAAAAACTAAATTCTGCCAGAAAGCAGAATTCTGCCAACTCTGGCAACCTTGGGTTAGTGCGTTTATACTTTGTGTGCGCGCTATAGAGTAAGCCTATTAAACTTGTGATATTTCACTTAGGGGTTTATGCGAATTTATTTAAATATCTTGCTCCTACATATTCTAAAGTTAAATCGCTGAGAAAATTACCACGGACATTAACATACATTTACAAATCGATGTCAATGCCCGTGTCAAATTTTGTTCGACAAAATGAAAGGGTCCCAAAGCTACGCACATGTAATAAATGCAAATCTTAATTTTGGAGCTGACTGGTATAAATTTGACCCCGACTTTCACACTTTTAGTGATAATTATCACAAATATAAAGGGAAATTATCACAAATATAAAGGGAAATTACACATTCTTTTTGGCAAATTGATGATATTCTCGTTGCTTATTCACAGCAGAAAATTAGCGCATTGAACGTGTCGCATTGCACTTATTTGACTTATTTGCGAGGTGCGTAGCTTTATAGGCGTGTCAATCTATGGAAAAAAGTACCTCAACACCAAAAAAAATAAACAAAAAAAAACAAATCAAAACAAAACAACAAACAACCAAAACAAACAAACAAACTAAAAAAAAAAATTAAAAAAAAATCTGTTGTGTTTGACGTCAGGAGCAACATAATAAAAATCTAAGAAAATAGGACCTCCGGAAAGTGGTTATTTTCAAAATGGCGTTCAAGATGGCCGCCAATACAAAAAATGGCCTTAAAATCATGACATATCTGTCATAGAGATGATTTTGGTGTCTAGACCTAGGTTTGCGGGTCGAAAAGTTCATTCAGACCATTTTCAATGTGTTATGGCGGTCATCCCTGCCGGAAAGAACACAATGTCCCACAGAGTGTTTATATTGTGTTCCCATAGTCGACTCTGTGAAGATGTGAATCATAATTATCTTCACAGAGTCGACTATGTTAAAACGCTCAAATTTAACGGTGTGAAGATGATTTCACACTGTGTTTCACACTGTGAACGCAAATTATAAATGATATACTTGCACAGTTTTATATCACATGGTTTCAATTTATTAAACCTTCTTTTTCCCCTTTATGTGGATATCCCGGTTTTATTGTGTCAACAGTATCATATGTAATATCTCGAGCGAAGTTGTTTCATCTGCAAACAACTAAAGAGTACATGTTCTTTACTCTGCAGTAGTGATGCTAATGCTGGAATCCCTTCCACAATATCATATGACTAAGGCCAGTGGCGGATTTGGGGGGGGGGGGGCAATCCCGGCCCGTGCCCCCCTGAAAGAAAACAATGCATTATGCCCTCTCTTTTTTGATTGTGCCCCCTTTTATAACGGAAAACCTTTTTGTTTTTGTTTTTTGTTTTTTGTTTTGTTTTTTGCTTGTCAGAGAATTATGGAGGGAAACTGGAACCCTCCCACTGAGCGACTTTTGGAGAGCTGGGGAGACCAAAAAAATACGGATCTCCCTCCAAGCAGTTTCCCAAAGTTGACAATCCTGCATTTGTATGCCCCCCCCCCCCCTTATACAAAATCCCGGATCCGCCCCTGACTATAGCATGTGCCTACCAGCATATTCAAGCCAACATCCTGTAATCTGAGGCACACTAGAGATAGGTTGGGTAAATCTTTCAAACTTTTTACTATACATGCATTTACCGAACGTACATGTGTGAAAAAGATAAATGCCTACATAATGGGCAATCAACACTGGGCATAAATAAACCTACAATTGGGTAAATCTTCCCCAACTTTTTACTATATGCATTTACCCATCATGAAAGAAATTAATGCCTACATACTGGGTAAACATAAACGCGGAAATACAAATAGGCATATTTAAACCTATACAACAACTGGTAAACTTTCCCAAGTTTGTCACGTGCGCGCACAATGTCGGCATGACGACTTTTTATATATCGCGATCGCGCAACGAACCGTGTATTGTGCACTGTATGTGTAGCTGGGAACAATTAAGCCGGTCAGATCATGTCATTAGTGGACTTATATATTAACCAGATCAATGTGACAAGGATATACAAAACAAACTGTAGTTGGACGCAATACTGCACTGTATGTAACAGATTACATTTCCCTGGTCTTACATATGTTACTGTTCCTATCTTCTTTGGAAGAAGAGTTATAGGGACTTTTCAATATGTGACCCGTAGATCAAACAATTACCCAGAGGGCCAAAAGCCCCCAATATCATAAACAAAATGTAGTGTTCACTTCTAACCATCTTAAAATATAAAGTAGATCACCTTGAATGAGATAATTTTGGATCTTGGATACCATCTGGAATTATAAGGATATAAGACATTTTTTACGGGTATACCTATATTTTACAACTAACAAAGGGCATTTCTGTTTAAATAGTAACTTACTTCCGGTTATTTTGGGGATTTTGTTGTCATTTTGACGCAATATTGGATGTATGATTCATGGTTCCAGGACAATTAAACTGGTCTTGTTGGATTTTATACCCCTCTGTTCCTCCCAAACAGGAGATGTACACTGCCCTCCAAGAGTTTGGGTACACCTGTAATGAGAACTGATCTCTCACAATCACCCACAGTTCAGTTATCATCAGATATCATCAAATATGTGTGTGCGCGCTGTGAGCTAAGTGTTTCTTTGTTTTTTTTTCTGGGGGGGGGGGGGGTACATGTGCGTGTGTGTGTGTGTTTGTGTGTGTTGTATAAGTTAGTCTCAGTTTGAAGGGTGCTCTGGCATGGAGGTGCCTGGATGGGACCGAGCTCCGTATAGCAAACTGCTGTACATGTAATTTCACTGCCATATTTCTCTCTCTGTCCCTCTAGCTTTTCTCTCCCCTCTTCTCGTGCAATATTTTACAATTTCAGAATTATGATCATCATTAAATATATTTTATGTAAGTCAATGGTATAGAGTTTATGTTAAGTTATACTGTATCATTTGTATTTATTTCATTTATGCACCCGCAATCTTTAAATGTCCGAAAGCTAGTTTTATGTATTTTTACATGACAATATTATTATCTTGAATCTTGAATCTTGAATCTTGAATATGTTGCACTTCAACAATTTGGTATCAAACTGAAGAGTAGACATCACTCTTTAAGTTGAAACCAGTTTAATATATGTGTAAAGCGTTTCAGGGGACATTCATCATGTTCATGCGATAAAAAGGCAACATAACCACCAAAATACATGTACCAATTCCAGCGCAATTATAAGTTCACTGGTTTGGTCAGTTGTGTCAGCATTTTTTGCCCTATCGGCATTCTACAAAATCTGACCCTCGTTTGTACCGATTAATTTTACAAATTTGTTTACTGATATACCATAAGTATTCCTATATAACCATGCAGAAAAACTAGTATTTTCATCTCGGAAACACTTCAACATTTTGGGAACACAACAATGCTTTTTCTTTTCTTTTTTTTTCATGGGAAGTCGTATTCTTTGCATTTGTGTATGTCATTACAAGAAAGATAATGACTAAATGAATAATGGTATGTAGTGAGATGCATGTATTTATTTATTTTTCAAAGTTTTATCTTATCATGTTTCAGACTTCTCATCTGAGAACCTGTCCCTGGTAGCGACAATAACACTGACGGCACACCCTGAGCACCTGGCTGGTCAAGTTGTGGAGGTAGTTGTGGAGATTGTCACTGGAAATGTCTTTCTATGCCTTTTGAAGATGAAAAAGTATTGTCTTTCAGCAGGACAATGACCCAGATCATTCTTTAAGGCTTTGCTGAAACTACCACGAGAAAAAAAAAACACAAGAAGAGAAAGGGTCCTGAAAGATCATGGATTGGTCGCCCCGATAGAGCTGATGTGGGAAGAGCTGGACAGGAAGATCTGATAAAAATGCCTATCAAGTGAGCTTCATCTTCTGAAGGCAATGAAATACATTTCCAGTGACTACCTCTATACAAGTTTGTCTTCGAGCAGAAAAATGACCCAAACATTCCTCAAGGCAATGTAAAAACTACCTTTAGAAAACAGAAGAGAAAGGGATCCTGAAAATCATGCTATAGGAAGAGTTGGACAGGAAGGTCCGGTCTTCGAATCATTTAATTTCACCTTATTTACTACCATCCATTGCCTTATATCTGAAATACAACTTTGAAGTTTAATAAGTACATTATCATGAGCTCCTGGAGACCTTGGGTCAAAGAAAATATATAACTGTATGTCATCGGCATAAAGATGATAATTAATACTATGTTGTAGGGCTATATAAGGAGAAGAAAAAGAAATGGCAGATCCAGGTTTGTCCTAAAGGGGGGGGGGGGGTGTGACGTGTTTTAATCGTGAAAGTTCACTGTGAAATATGGGGAGCATAGTTCAAATTTAAATTCAATGTCAAAATCAAAATTTATTGCACAATAATAAAGATAAATTTAATATAAAAATCAATTCTCTGATCTCCATTTTCATTGGCAAATCCAGCGTTTTCCCCCAACATGAGTTTTTAAACTTTTTTTCCAGAATGACTGTCGAAATTCCCACAACCTTCCAAAACTCACCAAATGGGGATAGGTGTGCGCGTGGGGGGGGGGGGGGCGGTTGGGAGTGGGGACGGGAGAAGAGTTTATCGATATAACATATAACTTTTTTTTACCGCTAGTCCATCGGGGAAAGGAGTAAGCATGGTAAGGGTGAGGAGGGGGGGGGGGGGGAAGACGGGATAATAGTAAAAGTAATCTCATATCAATATCATTATTATTGTTATTGTTTTTGCTATTAATTATATTCTTCTTCTTATCATTATTATCATTATAACCATTATTATCAATATTATTATCATAATACATGTAGTCGTAGTAGTAGTAGTAGTAGTAGTAGTAGTAGTAGTAGTAGTAGTAGTAGTAGTAGTAGTAGTAGTAGTAGTATTAATAGCAGCAGCAGTGGTAGTGGCAACAGTAGTGATAGAGTAAGTAGTAGCAGAAGTAGTAATAATAGTGGTAGCAGTAGCAAAAGCAGCAGCAGCAGCATCAGTAGTAGTAGTAGTGTAGTAGTAGTAGTAGTAGTAGTAGTAGTAGTAGTAGTAGTAGTAGTAGTAGTAGTAGTAGTAGTAGTAGTAGAAGTAGTATTCAATTCAATTCAAATTAACATTTATTTTCTTCCATTGATTTTGACAACATCCAACATCTATTCAAATAGTACGCCTGAATACACAAATACAATATAATTTAATACAGGAAAAGAAGAAAGGGACAGACAGAGAGAGGGAGAGAAGAGGATAGAGTAGTAGTAGCAGCAGCAGTTGAAATATTTAGGCAATACTATTGTAAAATTTTAAATCACTTGTACATCATGCCATTGTCAACAGGATCAGAATTTATCAACGAATGACCGATACAAATTCCAGGCTCAGTATATTTTGTATATTATTGTTGAAGTAGTGTCTAAATAAATTGTTAAAAAAACAACAACAGACAAAAACAAAAACAAAAACAAAACCGAAAATAATGCTCAATTAATAGGGTCTACTTACGACTGCTATCATGCTGCCCCACGCATTTCGTCTCTAGACCCCAGGTCTGAGCTCCAAGGGCTGACCAAATACTGATCAACAAGAATACAACTCGTCTCACCATTTCGAAGTATGCCACACTATCTTTAATGGCGTTCTTATTCAACGAAGAAATAATATGAAATTCGGTAACTTCAAAATTGTTTTTTCACTCTTAGTTGCCACTGACGGAGCTGTAATAAACTTAATTATTCTGAGTGCGTTATTTGCTCAGGCTTCTCTCTTGTCAACAAGAGAGAGCAAAAGAAAGGAGAGAGACCGAAACACCACAGCCCCTTCAGAAGCGATGCTTGTGGTTCAGTGATTAAGAAGAGAATGATCAACCTCGGCTAGACTGTATAGTCCTACAAGAACCTCAACACCATTGTGGGTTGTATTTTGAAGACCAGCCAACATTCTGAGGAAGAGGGTGGCGGAAACAAGATGATACCGTTTAGCAATCAATATGAAGTGATATTCCTGACAGAACTTCCTCCCACGTGGCGGAAACTGCTATTTATGGCTGTATATGGACACCGTGGTTATCTTTGGTAGCGCCCGAACCATCACAGCATATCAAACCACAAAAGTACGATACTCCCGGATATGTATGTAGAATCACACTGTGCACGCCGGTGTGAAAGAGAAGGTTAAGTTCTGGTTAAGGTGAAAAATAATTTGGGAGCTTTCTCATTCTTTTTATGTCAGTTCGGTTGGAAAAAATATCATAGGAGAAATGTCCCCTGAAAAGGATTGCTCTTCAAATGCCCGCATATATTTCGAAATCTGACGAGAAACATCTGAAATGTTTGGACCAAACTTTCATGCCGCATGTGTATGTAGTTCCGTATATTTCTGTGTACAGGACTTGTGACTTTCAACAAAAATGAGTCAGTTTCTTCCTGTTTTGGTGATTCCAAATCCTCACAACATACACCAATACTAATCTACTATACATAATCAACCTTTCCCCATTGTTGCTATCCAGCGTCTTTCACAATCCAATCGCATGACCAGAACTCAGCTTTATCTTTAAGTGTTTATTTTGCAAAGCGAATAAGGACTGTTTGCTCGGTTTCCTATGGTTAAATTCATAGTACCAGATTGAGATCCTATTTATTTTAGAACCCTTTGTTGAATATACGATGATTCATATCACGCTTTATTGGCCGTGTGAGAGCATATCACAAAAACATCTTTACGCTACAATGGTTCTAGAAAATGGAGGTCTCTATTTTGCTTTTTCTATCTTCCTTTAAAAAAAAAGTAGTATGTCGAATTTTGTGGTTAAACTGTGCCGTCACCTCTCCCTTTTCTCTCTCTCTCTCTCTTTCCTCCTCTCCCCCCCCCTCTCTCTCTCTCTCTCACTATATTTCTCCCTTTCTTCCAGTCTCCCTTTATCTTATTCTCTTTCTTTTATGTTTTATATTAGTTCCCATACCTGTCTCTATCTCTTATCTATTTTTGTCTCTATCCTTATTCCTCTTCTTTTCTCTTTGTCTTTCTCTTTGTCTCTCTCTTTGTATCTCTCTCTCTCTCTCTCTCTTTGTATCTCTCTCTCTCTCTCTCTTCTTTGTAAGAGTCTGATCGAAATGCTCTCCATGAGTGAGAGCCACCCCTTTGTAACCACTTCTGAATAGGCCTATACAATGACGGATAATAGAATGACGTCGAACCAAAGAAATATACGCCTCTGGACAATTCGGGGATTTCCCTTCCATTGATTTAGTTGGTCACGTGATATAAATCTACTTCCACTTCTACGTCGGTACCACAGTGGTTGATACTTGACAGGACCCATCAGTCAGGATATTCGTCAAAGGAAGAGTGTCTGGCAAGGTGCTTGTGTGCAGTGCAAACGGTTGGTGCTTATATGTACAACGTGCAAGTAAAAATTAAAGGGTGACTAAAATAGAAAATTAATTGCCCATTTTTCGTAGGAAGGAGTCATCAGGAGCCAAAAAATATCTCTCATACACTTTTTTATGCATTCAGTCGTATTTCATAATCATTTGAAAAGTACATATTTGCTGATTTACACAGTCATAAGCCCCGCCCCTAAAAAATCCATCGAAGCGACATCATGATCACGTGATCTGTGACGTACGAGAAGTAAGGGAAAATATTCCACCAACCTATACCGTGCGCGCCCGCAGGCCCCGGCAGGCCCAGCCCGGTGCCGAGTATGACATTCACCGCATCGACCATTTGCATCGCATATTTTCGTGTGTTTAATTCCTCACAATAAATTTGATTTTGGGACATAATTTCATCAATAATGCCAAATCGGTGTATAGTCAAGGATTGTAATTCCGAACGTGTACAGTTAAGCGCCTAAAATGGGTTTTCATACGCGTGGGATTACGCGTATGAAAACCACACTATTGAAACAAAGGTTGTGTCTTTTTCCCATAGGTTTCACACGTTCGGAAATACAGTACCTTTTTCAAGGGACCAAAACGCCGCGTCGTTGGGAAGGGGTTCAGTCGGAAGGGAATATCGTATTAAATCTACGTTGTCTTTTAAAAATTCCATCAACTTCTTTTTCTGTAGGACTTTGAGCATTCATTATGTAAGTTTGACAGATATTCGTTTGATATTTTATTTGCTAGCGATGATTTTCACTGGATCCACTACCATACTTGTACCGTTTAGTACATGTAAAGCGAAGAAAAAAAAAGGCGAGAGCTAGTAAAAACAAACCAAACAAAAGCGTGCACCAGTCACTTAGTACGAGGGGGAACATAGTTGCCGTACTAAAGATGTGTAGTATATTGCACAGACGCATAAAACGGCTGTGTACGCGTTTAAGACCAATGCAAAACTATCGTTCGGCAAGCTCAGATGGATGAGAACATTGTTCAAAGAAAAGTTAAAAAAACAAAAGAGCTGTATATTGGGGCAAAAGTGTTCACTGATCTTGTAGAAAATATATTGATAATGATTATTCACTCCAAAGACTATATTGATTAATTTCCCTTTTTCATAAATTGTCCGTTGAACAGAGGGGTCAAATACCGCATTGTGTATACAATGTTACATTGCCGCAGCCTGCATGCAGATCTTGTGCCTCTTACTCTTCATACGTCATTTTGGGGTGTGACGTCAATTAGCCAATCAGCTCACGAGTTTTAAGGAACGGTCCCAAAACCTCTACTTTTCCCCCCTTTTCGCCAAAACGAGACATAATTTTGACAATCAATTGCCAGATTCGTGATTTGAAAGCAAAAATACATGGAAACAGCACCTTTTTTCTCTCTAATTTAGTCACCCTTTAAAAAGCAGATCTCAGTCATCAGTGGCTTTTTTTTTTTTTTTAACAAAGCCCCCTGGAAGGTTTCTGCTGTAGCGGAAACCAGGATTTTATTTGGAAGTGTGTTCCATGCCACAGCTGTCCGTGGAAAGAAGGAGTTGTGCTACAGCTGGGTGCGGGTGGAATTTATTTGGGTGGTATTGCCTGGTGTTACTCTGGGTCACAGGTGTAAGAAACTGATCTGGATTTATTGCAACGAGGCCATACATACATGTATAGTATTCCAGTATACTTGTTTTTGTAAACCCCTTCCCTTATTACTTTTTGGAGAATCACGTTTCTATTCCAATTACAACAACAACAACGACAACAACAACAACAACAACCATAACAACAACAAACTTTTGGCGATTCCTGGGAGGTGTTTCACAAAGAGTGAAGTTTGACTTAAAGTCGCACTTAAATTCCTAGTTGAGTGCGGTATATCGTCGATGGGCTGATAAAACCTCGTATCTCAAAAAAACTAAATTTTCAGGAGAGCGAAAAAACATTCTTATTTTTAAAAAATATGTGAATATTCTATGTTATTTGTACTAAATACTGTGTTTGATAATTAAATCAATATGAGGTGGTTGGAATGTGCAGTAGATGATTATGAAGCGGGTAAAATGAGTTACAAGGTTTTGGCACCAAAAAAAAAAAAAAAAAATCATAAAAAAAGATACGAGGTTTTTGTACAAATGATGAATTTTGATATTTTATAAGGATATGCAACTCACCATGCTCTATTATGACTATTAGAAGATAAATTACACCTTACACTTCACATTCATGAACAAAAAGAGTAATTTTAACCTGCAAAAGGGTGATTTCACCCCAAAAATGAGATACAAGGTTTTATCCACCAAGCATACATGATGTTCATGGGCTGTTAAAACCTCGTATCTCACAAACCCTGAAAATTTTAGTAAAATGAAAAAAATAATCTTCATTTCAAGAAACCATGTGTGTAGGCAATTTTATTTGAACCTTAAACAATGTTTGTTAATAATTTGGATTATATGAAGTGGTTAAAATGCATTAAAAATAATTTAGAAGGCAGGAAATGGAATTACGAGGTTCGCGCACTAGACCAAAGTGGAATAAAAAGTTGAGATACAAGGTTTTTGAAGAGATATTAAAAAAAATTTTTTTTAAAGATATACAACTCCTGGGGTTATCAGGAGATGAATTACACTTTAAACATCACATTTATTTAAAAAAATCATTTTCACAAAAATTTGAGATACGAGGTTTTATCAGCCCATCGACGATATGACACATCACCGCATTGGTCAGATCATGCGCGCTATTGAGTAATCTACCAATGAGATTACGCGTTTAATACCGTATGCACATTGCACTAAGCATGACTTTAAGTCAAACTTAACTCTTTGTGAAACACCCTCCCCCCGGTTAGTTTAAGCAGGGAAATGTAACTTTCCTGGTTTAAGTAGGGGAATTCCCCTGGTTTAAGTGAGCATACTGTGTACTGTGCATGTACGATGATCGTATCTCTTTAGTTAAAGGCACAAAACTTCGTAAGTCGTAACGCATAACTCCGCCTCTGAACTGTATAGATACATTACCCCTGTAGACCCTGGCATTGGAAAACAGGGTTATGCTGCCCATTCACTCAGCATTTTGGGTTTGGGGTGTTTTTTGTTTGATGAAGTGTCAACTTAGAACCTGTGCTCGAAAACTAGTTTAAATCAGGGAAAAGGTTTGAGAAAAACGTTAAGCAAGGTTCCCACTTAGCCGAGTTGGAGTCTCGAGTTGTGCCGAGCTGCGCGAGCTTGAACTCGCGTGAACTCGCGCGAAATTTGCCTATTTTATGAGATCTGCATGAGTGATATACGACGCAACATCGAGTTTACTACGATAGCTGTATGAGTTAACCGAGCGCGAAACGAGTCACACCGAGCTTGGTATGAGTTGTGATGACCTGTGTACGACTTATACCGATCTATCAACGAGTTATCAAGATCTTGTTACGAGTGATAAGAGCTTTCTACGAGTTTCATACGATCCAGGGGGGGGGGGTGCATATTTTTTGGCGCTCTGCAACATAAAGATGGATGCCAGAAGCGTTTTCGCTATGCTTGAGGGAGAAGAGACCTTGATCTTCTGCACAATTTGTGTGACCCTGTCGTCAAGGAGGCGCCGCAGAAAAACGGATGTTCAGGAGGAGACCAAAGTGATGCAAAGGGGCCATTCTTAGTCTCGTGTATGACAAAAACCCCAGGCAACTGGGCTAATGTGAGCTCTATATAATGTTAAAGACCTTCCAAGTGTGTTGGTTTTTCCTCTATATATACAGTAAATACAGACATAGGTACGTGGATTAACTCTTTGAGTGCGAACCCGCGCACAGCGATTGTTCTCCCTGTGACGGAGCGATTTCGGTTACATTGCCAGTAATGGGAAATTTGGCGGTGCTTTCTACTTTAATTGCTCATTGCACCTCACTCGGTCATTTCCGTCATTTTTAGTAAATGCAAACATGAAAGGTCAGACTTTTCTCTTTCTAAAAATATAAGTTTTGTTTATCGAAACAAAAAATAAGGTTTGTTATTTTAGAGGGGAAAAGCCGTCTTATTTTGTTGAAGCTTCACTTCCTTCCTTCTCAATACACTTACAATACAAATTGCGTAAGCGCCGTCGCACGCGCGGTTCGATCGATACCCCATTCATTGGCCCCATTGTCGTCTGCTAATGCTCGGCATATTATCACCCAAGTCATAGGCCCTACATTTCACATGAGTTTCCACCGCATTCTGACCAACATTGTGACATGATCACTCTAAATGCTTTTTTTTTTTAAATATGCAAACAGGTATAGGCCCATTCAGGGAATTGAATTTTCAGATGAACATTATGTTACTCAGTAAGATAAAAATGATCCTATTCACTTTCGACTTCATTTCTCATAATTTGTCGTAATTATTTGCTTTAGTTTTTGTCTCCCGCTTCATTCGTTTATTTTTATCTATCTATCCATCTCTATTTCAACATTATTTTCCAATGTAGTTGCTGTATCAATAAAAAAATAATAATTAAAATTGTGTACGCATATTTGATTTGTTGTTGTTTTTTGTTGTTGTTTTTTTGTAATGGGAAAGAGCTAAATGAATGACAGTGATTGGAACAAAATAATACTTTGTCACATCTCAATGCCGCTCTCTCTCTCTTTGAATTCGTCAGGAAGTTCGTGCAATTAGAACTTTGTTTCAGTGCGTTTCATTTCCGCATTGCATGCAATTTTTCTTTTGAAGGGGTGTGGCTAATAAGGACTTATTCGCCGTATCTAAGAGTTTGATCAATTTGAAAAGAAAGAGAACAGCAGAAAAAGAGCATGATATTGAGAGTATAGTAATTCACTGTATGTTACGAGATAATGAGGAAAGAAGTAAAAACCGAAACACAACAGTTGTGGTTGATATTGACGAGAATCATAAACAAACTAAAGCGATGAAAAAAAAATGTGTTTTAAAAAAAAATCCCGATATTATAGCAACCAATGGTAATGGCTACATCTCAATGCCGCGCTCTCTCTCTCTGAATTCGTCAGGAAGTTCGTGCAATTAGAACTTTGTTTCAGTGCGTTTCATTTCCGCATTGTATGCAATTTTTCTTTTGAAGGGGTGTGGCTAATAAGGACTTTATTCGCCGTATCTAAGAGTTTGATCAATTTGAAAATAAAGAGAACAGCAGAAAAAGAGCATGATATTGAGAGTATAGTAATTCACTGTATGTTACGAGATAATGAGGAAAGAAGCAAAAACCGAAATACAACAGTTGTGGTTGATATTGACGAGCATCATAAACAAACTAAAGCGATAAAAAAAAAATGTTTAAAAAAATCCCGATAGTATAGCAACCGATGGTAATGGCTACATCTCAATGCCGCTCTCTCTCTCTCTCTCTCTCTGAATTCGTCAGGAAGTTCGTGCAATTAGAACTTTGTTTCAGTGCGTTTCATTTCCGCATTGCGTGCAATTTTTCTTTTGAAGGGGTGTGGCTAATAAGGACTTATTCGCCGTATCTAAGAGTTTGATCAATTTGAAAATAAAGAGAACAGCAGAGAAGGAGCATGATATTGAGAGTATAGTAATTCACTGTATGTTACGAGATAATGAGGAAAGAAGTAAAAACCGAAACACAACAGTTGTGCTTGATATTGACGAGAATTAAAAAGCAAACTAAAGCGATGAAAAAATGTGTTTAAAAAAATCCCGATAGTATAGCAACCAATGGTAATGGCTAGACCCCCCTCCCCCCTCCCCCCCCCCCCCCCCCGGCCGTGACAAGAAATCGATGATGACAATATATCATGTCAGGACGGTTAATATAACACATTTTTTAAAAAGACGAAACATTTCTAAACCCTTACATATCGACCTTTGTTGTGGGTTTGTTTGTTGTTTTTTTTTTTGGGGGGGGGGCGTAGAAAATCATGATCATTCAGAAATAACAGACAATGCTAAAATAAAGAAATGTAAACAAAACACATCATGTACCTCATCATATTATCTCCCCCCCCCCCCCCCACTATTGCCTCTAATTCTATTTCATGGAATAAAATGACAGGGAAGATACCAAGTGAACGCAAACTCCGAACATAATGTAATACATGTACAACTACGATCGAATATGATATTTTATGTAGCCCTATTGAAAGACAAATAAGGGCATTCTCATACTCTCGAAAGACCCTCAATGCGAGCACAGTATTGTTTCAATAAATCAAGATGTTTATAGGAAAAAAATGTATGAGTTGTAAGTTAATTCTGATGTAGGCTTACAGCTGAGTGACCAAATCAAGATTTCGTTATAAAGTAATGTTGCAGTATCTGCAATAACAGCCCCTCCCCCCTCCCTTTTTTTTTATTTTTATTTTTTTACAGCGGATGACAGAATCGGGAATAAATTATAAAGACGCATTTAATTAAAGCTTTCATATAGCCAATGAGTGTTGTGTTTATTATCCTTTTGACACAAATCCCAGTCATCAGGTTAAACATTTAACGGACTGTATATACTGAATTTCATTTATATGTGTTCGTCTCCATCTTTGGTCTCGTTCAACCAATATATTTTGTCTATAAAACTTTGTTAATTCTCGTGTCATTTTTGAAAAGTTTTGTATATGACATGGATATAAATATATAATGGTGGTGATGATGATGATGATGCTAACAAAGATAATTAGTAGTAATGATAATGAAGATAATGTTTGGGGTTTTTTTTTGGTTTTTTTTAAATCTTTCTCTCTAATTGCAAGGAACTTGTGTTTATGTTGTTTAGCATTTTTCCAACATTGGCGGAACCTTCCTTCACAGGAAAATTCTCATATTTATGTCTATTCCGCCGGAGTTACTCAAGACAAGGGTATCCTTCCGTGGGAAGAGATAGAGAGAAGGGTAAGGGGGTGCTTTTCAGAACATGAAATATGAACATTTCATTTGCCGCATAAATCCAAGACCGCTTGGGGTTTGACAGCTATATTTTTTTTCGCAAACATAATTACATGCTCTAAAATGGCTACATGCCCTCATAAACGTAGGCCCGAGTGGCTCTTTGTGTTGTCATGTATTCAGTAGATTGACCTCTTCTTTGAAAACGCTAATCTTCCTTTTAATAGTAGTTGCTTTGGCATTCTTTTGTTCATCTTATTAGAGTGGGGCCTGCATGGTCCACTCAGCTGAGATAAGCGTTTCATTTTGAAAAAAGCATTTCATTTTGAAAGGTCCATTCTTGAATGATGCGCTAAATTGGTCAATTTCAATTTATAAAATGAAAGGATCCTTTCTTATGAAGTTGGATTAAAAGGAGCGAAGTCGAGCTGTAGCCTGTATTTCGTCAAGATCAAGAACGCATACACTTCGTGGCCGGCCGAAAGCGATGATATCACGTGATCGGAGCGGACACGTACGCGTTCGTCTCTAGGTATACGGGATTTACGATCCCAACAAGAATTTCGGGTAAAGTTGAAACGAAATCTATTTTTCTCGATTTTTTTCCACGTAACCTCATTTTTTTTTTAACGGGTATTGTGAATGAATATATCTACATAATACTACTAAGAATTTTAGCGCATAAGAGCTGATAGTTCGCTGGAAAACTTTGTCAACATATTAGGCATAAATCTCGGCTTCTGTAGAAGCCCTCCGTCACAGACTGAACACCTCGCTCGGCTTCTGTAGAAGCCCGTCGTCTCAAAAGGGTGAAATAACAAAAAAATTGTCAATGATGATACCTGTTCTACATCAGAGGTCAACACGTTCAGGTCACGTGCGTGACCTCGCACAGAAGCAGGTTTTTGAAACTTACATTTTATCTTTAAATCTCTCTGAATTTTCAGAAGCTTCAATGTTCATATTAATGGTAGTTATATTTCATGGTACTATTTCTTAGAAAATAGCATTAATTTTGTTCGAAGTTGCATAAAATTTTTGTTATGTAATATTTTGTATCATGATGTATGGTCACGTGTGTGACATACCATAGGTAATGTGTACAGATTTGGTGAAATATTGAAAAAAATCATAATATTTAGTATTTTTAATTCATTTTGCATTAGCTGTATATGAATTATCATCAATACGGTAGAAAGTGATTCTCAGATCTTTTCTTTATGAAAAATACACAGGGAACACACAATTTATTTTCTTTTTCATTTTTATACATTTATGGATATCATTTATTGATATATTTATTGAGATACCGTGGAGGTGCTTTGGTCTAGTAGATAAGTAACCGTGTAACCCTACTGCAGATCACAAGGTATGGGGTTCAATTTAATTGCCATTGCACAATCGTCCTTTGGCAAGACATTTTATCTGCATTTGCCATGCTCGATCCAGGTGTAAAGTGAGTACCTGTAGGATTTATTTCTTGAATGCACTGAGCGCTACGGTTGTCGTGCTAAAACCAGGGTAATACTATACTTGTAGGGCCCTTAGGATGAGCAATATTTAGTATTGATGAGGCTACCCTGGGTAAACAAGACATATAATTATTATTATTATTAATTCTTATTATTATTGTTATTGTAATTATTATCATTATTATATATAATTATCATTAATATCTTCTATTACCTTTATCATTAATGTTCAGACCAAAGAATCAAAGTAAACAAATCAAAAGTTTTCATGCTGATAATTATACAAGTATATTCATCTTCAGCTTGTTTTCTAAACTTAATTGTATAGGGTTACGCAATCAATTCAGAGGATTAAACAAGAGGAATACAAAAAGTGAAAACAGAATTAATAGGTCAAGAAACTCAACAATAATAGATGAAACAGACTGTACAAATGACTTGCCCAGTACATATGCACTTGACCCTTTGCACTCAGGTCACGTGTGTGACAAAGTTAGTTGGGCGATATTTAAAGAACGAAAATCAACCTTGGAATAATATTTGGTAAGATGGAGGACATATACAAGTTAGCTTATGACAGGTAAATATAGATTATCCAAATTGTATTTTTCAAATAGCATAAACTTTTCATGTTTTGGGGTCACGTGAGTGACATTAGAATGCATAGACAAATTTCCTTTTTCCTTCAACTTAATTACTTGCAAAGGACCTAGGAAGGGTATCATTTCACTATATAGTGACAACTATTAAAGCTCATACTGCGAGATGACTATTATATGGTGAAAAGGGGATTTAAAAAAAAAAACTTTAACTTATGCCAATGTAATTGTATGAAAATTAGCATAATTGGGTCTTCAATTAATGAAAAAAATGTGATCCATTTAACTTTACACATTACTCTTCAAGAATCTACTATTCAAAAACAGCAAGAATTAACTTCTTTTTTGTCAAAAAAGAGTTTCACTTTACAAAGAATGGCCCACTACCGCAATGTCCACTACAGCAATGTCCATTATCGCAATGTCCACCACTCTTGGATTTCTTGAGCCGTGGTATTTTTCTTGCCTTGTTTGTTGGTAGTTGTGGAAATGGAATGGCGATGGCCTATTTTTCTGTGTACACGTGCGTTTAGGGTTGAATAAATGTGTTCTATCTTGAAAATACTTTTGGGAAAATGTAAATCGCTGCATAGTTATAGGCCAGCTGACATATAATGGTGCGCTTGCAATGCACTCTGAATAAGCTCATACGAAACTCGCTGTAAGTCGCCTTGCTCGATCTAAACTCGCTGTAAGTCGCCGTACTCGATCTAAACTCGCGCTAATCTCGTGGGCAACTCCGCCTGACTCGTAACACAATCGAAGTGCTCGTATCCCACTCTTGGAAACTCGAATAGCACTCGGGTAAACTTGAAGGTGGCGAGTTATGAAGAGTGCATCTCGAGCTTCTTACGAGTAATGCGAGTATGTTGCGAATATTGCGAGTATATTACGAGTTTAAACGAGTTCAGCACGAGTTACAACGAGTTAGTGAAAATTTTGAACATGTTCAAAAATTTTGGAACTGCTTGCGACTTCAAGGAGAGTTGTGCAGAGTTCCAACGAGTTACGCCGACCGTGCCGAGTTTTTGCGAGTTATCCCGAGTTACATGAAGAGCTTTACGCGAGTTATCGCGAGTGCCTCCTTGAGGCAACTCGCCACAACTCTCCATAACTCGCCACTATAACTCGGCTAAGTGGGAACCCTGCTTTAGGTGCTGTCCATTATGTATGTATACCTTCCAGGTGACAATTTTCGATCATTTCACACACCCTTTTCTCTGCCAAACCGGATTCGCCTCTGCTTATCCACATAAGATTCGGCTTCACGCTTTCACCTTTCTACTGGATATTTTTTTTTCAAATTTGCCTAGACTCTTTCTCTCTCTCTCTCTCTCTCTTGGGCTCTCACTCCTCTCGAAAATCTGTCGTTGTTTCTCACTCTTCCTTCATCTATCAACTTGCTCTTTTTATATCCTCTCACAACCCCCCTCTCCCCTCGCTTTCAATATATTACTTTCTCACTCTTTCATTCTCTACCCCTTGCTTTCTATTTCAAATTTTCTCTATCTTTAATTGCCTCACTTTCAATTCTTTCCTCTTCCCCTCATTCTCTCTCTCTCTCTCTCTCTCTCTCTCTCCTTCTCTCTTAATTGATAGATACATGGTGCTAAGCACGATTGGTCCTACCGTATAAACACCTTTGCCGATATTCATAAAAGTGTTTTAACTTTAAGTCTAGGTTTAAGTGGGTAGATTTCTTTTAATGATTTATGGAGCGCCAAGTGTCAACCTTCTCATCCCGGAAAAAAAAATACAATAATTCTTTCACTATTAATGAAAAGCAAATGTCATGTCAACATGAAATCAATTTCTTATTTTTCATTTTATGACTGAATTAATTTCGTTTATTCATTTTATGGTATAACATTAATTTTACCAAATAATGAGCTTGACACTTAGCATTCCATATATGAGTAGACTAAATTAAACCAGGTTCAACTTCGTTCACCTTTATGAATACGGGCCATCGTATTAGGGTTAGATTTAGGGTTAGGTTTAGGATAGGGTTTAGGCTAAGGCTTAGCTTATCTCTAATCTTAACCCCTCCATCCCTAACGGCAAATGATACGGACACAATGCAAACGATGAGGGTGTAACGGCCATATTAATCATATGTCCCAAGTTATATCGGTGATCCGACACATGATCCGGCGACATCAAAGATAAAGGATATAAGGCTTATGATTGTATTTGGTTTTTTTAAGGTTAGGTTTATAGTAGAGTTATGTATAGTGCAAAGGTCCATGGTTGAAGTTGGGAATTTGGTTCCAGGTGTTATTAATTGACCGCAGATTACTTGTCACCGGAGCATGCGTCTTAGAACCGTCATATCACTCAATGCAATGCAACAACTATTTACTTCTTTTAAAGCCCGGCTCCATAGCCTGGCTCACACGAGGAGTCATTTCGATTGTGTCAGTACCTGCGCTAATCAAGCCTGTGAAGGCAATGAAATCATACGCCAGTAATTACAAGTGTTGTTTGCACCGTTCATTCTGCAATCACTTTTTAAACGATATCACTCTTTCATGACGTGCAACAGACCGTACAAAACACTGACGTGGTCATGACGTGAGTAAATATCGCCTCGTGTGAGGCGGGCTTATATACGATTAAGAAAGTGAAACTTTACAAGTTAGACAGGGTTTAATTGAAATTTTATTCGTTAATGAATTTGAAATTCTATTGGCATTCCTGGAAAGAGTCTTATGGCTTCAAGATATCCATAATTCACCGAGTGAGTCAATACAATCACATGAAAATTTTCTTTTCTGCGGTTGGAAATCATCATCCACTGTGCTGGAGCAATATAGTCTATTAAAGGTAAATCAGTATTTCAATTCGAACGCTTCAATACTAACCTATAGTAGATGATGATATGGAAACTAAGTTAGACAGAATTTTTAAAACGTATTTTTCTTTTCAGAAATTCATGAGATATGTTTGATCGACTTTACGAATGTCACCGGACAAGGTCATCATCTGAAAAACAAACACAACAGAATACGAAGTTATACTGGATTTCCAAACCGATATGAAAAAGCATTGAGAAAAAAAAAATAACATATCCATGATTCAAATAATAATTCTTTAAGTATATGAATATCATTAAGATCGATATTTTGGAGATTTTCACGATGATTTGAATAGGCCGATTGTTTGGAAAATCAACAACTACAATTCAGATTGAATATCATTAAGATCGATATTTTGGAGATTTTCACGATGATTTGAATAGGCCGATTGTTTGGAAAATCAACAACTACAATTCACATTGAATATCATTAAGATCGATATTTTGGAGATTTTCACGATGATTTGAATAGGCCGATTGTTTGGAAAATCAACAACTACAATTCACATTGAATATCATTAAGATCGATATTTTGGAGATTTTCACGATGATTTGAATAGGCCGATTGTTTGGAAAATCAACAACTACAATTCAGATTGAATATCATTAAGATCGATATTTTGGAGATTTTCACGATGATTTGAATAGGCCGATTGTTTGGAAAATCAACAACTACAATTCAGATTGAATATCATTAAGATCGATATTTTGGAGATTTTCACGATGATTTGAATAGGCCGATTGTTTGGAAAATCAACAACTACAATTCAGATTGAATATCATTAAGATCGATATTTTTGGAGATTTTCACGATGATTTGAATAGACCGATTGTTTGGAAAATCAACAACTACAATTCAGATTGAATATCATTAAGATCGATATTTTGGAGATTTTCACGATGATTTGAATAGGCCGATTGTTTGGAAAATCAACAACTACAATTCAGACTGAATATCATTAAGATCGATATTTTGGAGATTTTCACGATGATTTGAATAGGCCGATTGTTTGGAAAATCAACAACTACAATTCAGATTGAATATCATTAAGATCGATATTTTGGAGATTTTCACGATGATTTGAATAGGCCGATTGTTTGGAAAATCAACAACTACAATTCAGATTGAATATCATTAAGATCGATATTTTGGAGATTTTCACGATGATTTGAATAGGCCGATTGTTTGGAAAATCAACAACTACAATTCAGATTGAATATCATTAAGATCGATATTTTGGAGATTTTCACGATGATTTGAATAGGCCGATTGTTTGGAAAATCAACAACTACAATTCAGATTGAATATCATTAAGATCGATATTTTGGAGATTTTCACGATGATTTGAATAGGCCGATTGTTTGGAAAATCAACAACTACAATTCAGATTGAATATCATTAAGATCGATATTTTGGAGATTTTCACGATGATTTGAATAGGCCGATTGTTTGGAAAATCAACAACTACAATTCAGATTGAATATCTTTAAGATCGATATTTTGGAGATTTTCACGATGATTTGAATAGGCCGATTGCTTGGAAAATCAACAACTACAATTCAGATTGAATATCTTTAAGATCGATATTTTGGAGATTTTCACGATGATTTGAATAGGCCGATTGTTTGGAAAATCAACAACTACAATTCAGATTGAATATCATTAAGATCGATATTTTGGAGATTTTCACGATGATTTGAATAGGCCGATTGGTTGGAAAATCAACAACTACAATTCAGATTGAATGACAATATTTCATACAAATCGAAAATGAAAAATAAAATTGTAAGAGATCATGAATGTATTTAAGTAATGAATTTTTTGAATTAATTTATTGTGAATATTATCTTTTTGGTTGGAAATATTATGCAAATGAATGGATCAATGCAAGAACTTTGATACAAAACTTGATGATAATACAGTTCACATTAGAAATACAATTCTTCGGTAACAGGACACCCCTAAATAGCCATACTGCCATTAAGGTGCGGTTTAGATTCCTAAATTTATTATGCGAATCACATTGAAACATTTTGTTTGAACTGTGTACTTTAAATCAACCGAGGGGAAGTCAACAGAAACATGAATATTTTAATGTAACTGCATTTACACATAAACTGTGAACTTCAAGATTCATAGTGCATACCGATAATGAGAGGTGAAAAGAGAATAAGAAATCCTACCAACCTAGACGTAGAGGAGCTTGTTTGGAGATCCAGATACGTTCGAGATCTTGTTGTTGGAGGTCGAAGCCAACATAGATGAAGTGCTCTTGCCGTAGAGGGCAATGCCACCTATACATTGAATAAAGAGGAAATCATGTTAGTCATTCAAACAAAGCCAAACATAAAACATGGACCATTATGTCAACGAGTGAATTATGGCCCATTGCACAGTTGCACACGAGGCGTGATTTCCCTTCGCTGTTCAAGAGCATTAAGGCATGTCAATGCATAGAATAGGACCAGGGGCAAACTCCAGGCACAGACGCAAACCCTTGAAACCGTGTGCGATGACCTAGCGCAAGTTTTCGGATTTGTTCGAAAATTGACTTCGACGGAACACTGGCGGAACAATCTACACTAACCAAAGAGTGCGTACAGAACATTTACGTGACAACTCGTGCGCATTCGTCAATATCTGTAGGGGCTTTTTATTCACTGCTTACTACGGCATGAATTCTGCTGAATTTTACAATCCATTGGGGTAAGGCCTCTTCTGCAATGGGCTTTAGGCGTCAGCCAGGCCAGTTGCTGACGAGGCGTCATTTGCACGACGTAAAATTGTGTCAGGCACTGGCGCGGCCTTTGACGTGTCATGTATATCTGATTTCGTAGAGAAAAAAAAAGTGAATGCAAAATGAACAGTGCAAACATTGAATTACTGGCGTATGCACTAATTTCCTTCACAGGCTTAACCCTTTCGAGACAATTGACCACATTTTGTGGTTTGGATCAATAACTTTTGATTCAGAGCCTTAAAAAATATACCAGATGCATGAGTAGAATGAGCAAAAATTTCTGCACACGCTATGTCCATTTTTGTTGCATAACCATATTGCATTTGATGCCAGGAATTTTAAAAACAAGAATGAGCTTTAAAATCCTTAAATTGGCAACACAATGAGAGGTTCAAAATCATTATTTTTCATCAAAATTGGCACTTTTTCAACTTTTCAACAAAATTCTTAACCATATAATATATTGTTTTCAAAGACATTACACCTTATTAGAACCATGTAGAACTAAAAGAAAAATATTATTGTTGCCAATTTGAAGAACAAAATGTGATCAATTTATCCCTTAAATAATTCCTGTTCTGAAAGGGTTAACGAGCGCAGGTAATCAAAATGACTCCTCCTGTGCACCGGGCATTGGTCAAGGGACATAGTGTGTGAAGAGGCATACCAACAGATATGAAACGGAAAAAAGCGAGTCTAAACTATAATATTCAGGCATCTCTATCTCAATGTCAGCCACCCCAAAAATGCAACAAGCCAAAACAGATGATTTTTATGCTTCAACAAACACCCTCACAGATAGTTGGACCCCCCTCCCCCCCCCAAAAAAAAAAAAAATAAATAAATAAAATAAAATAAAGAAAAGAAAAAGAGGGGGGGGGGGGACATGGACTGAAGTTTCAATTATTTACCTTTATAATAGAGTGCATGATTACTTAAGAATAACCAGTAAAAACTGACTCCCATAGTGTTGCTGGTTTTAGATAGGCTTGAGAGTCGGGGGAGTGGGGGGGGGGACCAATACTTTTCTCGCCAAGCAACTTACAAGTCTGATTGTGTCGTATTTTACGAATTAGAATTGCCATGACTTCAGTACGTGAGATCAAAAGTGCGAAAGCTTGTGAGTATGAGTGGTTACACATTCGGGAATCGACACTGGGACATCGGTAGGTTGTTATGTAACACATAGAAATATTCGATATAGTGTCCATTATCTCTAGTAAAATGTGGTGACATTATAAAGCAAGCAACTATTTCAAAGTCATACCAGCAACGTGTGGGCATGCCATAGAGGTTCCGCTGATAGTCTTGGTAGCAGAGTTGCTAGTATGCCACGTGGAGGTGATGGAAGTACCAGGAGCGAAGATGTCCAAGCAGCTTCCGTAGTTAGAGAACGAGGAACGCTTGTCGCTACTGTCCGTTGCTCCAACAGTGATAGCCTAATTATGGTTCCATTAGTGTAATGTCCATATCAGTACACATGATTATGATCGATGATAATAATAACAACAACAACAATGATGATAGTAACAACAAAAATAATAAAGATTATGATAATATTAATAATAGCAATTATAATGATAATACTATATCAAATGCTATTAAACGACGCATTAATAATGCCAGCTATCTAAATAATGATAACGTTTTGCTTATGATCTTCTTTTTATCAACAGCGTGCCTAACAAGTCAATTTCATGACAGATCGACGTGTTTTGAATAATCAGTTTAGTGTATATTGTATTAGGCATAATGGGATCTCTGCACGGGATTTTCTCTATGAACAGTAAGTACTTGATAAATGGTGAAGACGTGCGAAAATAGAATTTTTCGATGCCGGATTTTTTTCACAACACAAATAAAACTGCTTTGACACTATTCAAAATTTTATATTAATGCGTGTGAGAAATCCGACAGGCCTTTGAGATATCCCAATGTTTTTTTAGACTCTAGAATAGTTGTAGGATCGGGATTTTTTTGATGATATATAATTATATAGGATTGATTTGGCAATCTTTCGGACATTTTGTAGTTATGCGTATTTAAATATACGAGGCCTTTGGAGAATTACAAATCCTTTCATTAAGCAACGTCATAAAAATATTACAAAGTACTATGATATAAAGACAAAAGGGAACGTTAAAAAAAATCAGCTGATACTGATCTTTAAGGGCCAGCACCAAAGAAAACATTAGCTAAACTTACGGTGGAAACACGGGCTGGAGAGTAATTGCAAGCATTTCTGTTGTCATTACCAGCGGCCACGGCGGTGGGAACGCCAGAACTGATCAAGTTCTTGACGGCGGTGTCCAGGGCGGATGAGACGCCTCCTCCAAGAGACATTGAGGCCACGTCCTTGCTACCAGCGTTATTCTTTACATAGTCAACTCCTGATGAGGGGAATGAGATCCATATTTTGAAAGAATACTACACATTCGTCAATAAAAAAGGTGAAAGGATGTTTTTACACGTTTGTTGTAACTAATTGTCAGAAAAAAACGTATTCTAAAACTTTCATGGAGGGATTTTGTTTATATTCAGGACTTAAATCGTTTACATCCAGCAGCGACCAAACTCCAGATAAACTGCCAATCCTGCTATAAAAAGGCTTCCAAGGTTAAATAGATTCACCAGAGCATACGATATACCCTTCCTATCATCATCATCTCGGTAGTACGAAAATATACCTTGCATATTCTAAGACTATTTGAATTTTCTAAATTGTAATATTATTACGTCACAGTTCATGGCATTTCTGCTGTAATAGATTAGTGTTTTACCGCTAATGACTCCACTGTTGCTTCCAGATCCAAGACAGTTAAGAACCTTGACTCCCCTGATTTGGACTTTTGTGGCCACACCATATGTAGCGGAGCCGACTGTTCCAGCGCAATGGGTTCCATGTCCGTTGCAATCATCCTGATGTACAAAGCAATCCAATTTATTTCAGGTCTGTCTGTTTATTATCTCACTTTCACAAGCAAATGCAAAGTTGTAACATGTATGGAGTTGTACATCAACGCGGTAAATGATGTAATGAATATATATGTATGTATTATATATATCCATATTAAAAAGTTCCACGTGTTGGATAAAGGAAAAATAAACAGTTGGATACATATATGGCGAACCACTTGACTGTTTTCAGGTTCTTTCTTCTTCTTCTTATATATATATATAAATAAATATATATATATATATATATATATATATATATATATATATATATATATATATATAGTAAATAGTGTATGTATAATACGCGCTGTGATTAGTTAGATTCGCATCACGTGACGTGCAAAAATGTTGTTATAGTGCACGATCGGGCACTTAAACCTTAAACCTTCCCTGAGAGACAGACTGCAATTATAAAAGTTATATTCTACAAAAACAAATTTTTACAAATGAAAATAAATATGTTTCTGCCTGATCCGGTTAAAATATATGGATAAGAGATCCCATCAGAAATTGTTAAAGGGTACGAATCACCTAAAAAAAATAATTTGTGTACAGCTAGAACTTATAAAGTCAACCTCCGAGTCAAAACACTTTACCTGACCTTCTGTGGTTTAATGGTAAAGGAATATGAAGAAAATAAAGGATAACATAAACCCCCTCGCGCGGAACCCAATTCCCATTTTGTGTGAGCGCGTACGGGTGCGTCGATTAGTCCACTCGCAAGTTGCTGTAATGTTTATTTAAAGAGTATTTAAACTTGCAATTTCTCTTTACAGAATTAACATTTGAAGCTCATGCTTTAAATAACGTATGGCGACATGGAACCCCTAACATACAGAGCAAAATATATTTGGTGATTGGTACCCTTTAAATTGGAAGCCGAAAATATAACTTACGTTGTTTCCTCCAGCATAGTTCTTAACTTGTTTTGCACGGCCGCCGAAGTTATTGTGGGATGCCCTCACGCCAGTGTCGATAACCCAAACAGTGTAGCCAGAGCCAGTGCCTGTGACAGATATGAGCGATGCAATTCAACCAGTCGAGATTGTTAGCATCTCTGATGTTTTGTAATAGGCCTACTAGTATAACCCATGGAAATCCACGGGCAGGTAGGTACAGGGTAAATAAATATTGTATCAAATGAAATATTTATCTAAAATCTACCGCTCTACAATGAACGCAACAATGCAATTTCATAAGAGATTGTGATGGCATAATACTGATTAATTTTATCACTAATCGCTCGTATTCATCGAACTTTATCTAATTCCGGGTTGAATGCACCAAAAATTATTTTCACACCGTGCCATAACTTCTGCTTCAAAAACAGGAAAAAATATTTGGTTTTATTTTACAGCTGTTTTTTTTTTGGAAGGGGGCGCAATTTCATTGTTTTTACCGGGCGCCATTATCCCTAGGTCCTCCTCTGAGCATAAGAGAGAACTTGAGGGAGAGAGATAGAGAGAGAGGATGGGGGGGGGGGGGGGGGGTTGAGAGAGAGAGAGGGGGGGGGGTGGAAAAATATAATGAAATAGTAGCAGGCTGGGGAACAGTAAACAATGTTTTACAGTGCATTAAAATAAAAATTGACGACTGATTGCCACTGCGGCTCAGTATTATGCCATCACAATCTCTTATGAAATAGCAATGTTGCCTTCATTGTATGACATATGCCCAAACTGGGATAAAGAATTATGTTTACACGGTAACATGATAGATACTCAGGTAACCACTGCCGTAAGTCATTAATACAGAATAATTTCAAAGCAAATCCTATCCCTTTGAGTGAAGAACATCCGTTTCACAATTAATCACTAAATTTTATGTACTAAATTTGATATCCTGTACCACCCGGGAAGGGGGGGGGGGGGGCAAGCAATGTTTATTTGCAAAACAGATCAAGCCTGGCAAGTCCAAGCCGTTATCTATCCCACATCCCATCGATATCAATTCACATTCTTTCATAGCGTGTGCGCAGATGTGATAGGAATTAGCGGTCATTTTCTGCTCCTGTTCCTGCGTTACAACACACCCACCGATGAGGTGTAATGTACCCCAGCAACCCACCTTGACTCCGTGTGTTTCATATCGGGGACTTTCAGTCGTCCTCAGACGTCCAGGCTGCTGCGTTTGTCTTTGACCCGAGCTTCAGGGATCTCTCACAGGGATCAGCGCACGATGACCCTCATTTCTCGCTCTGAAAACCCCCGAACGCCTTTATACTGACCAACCCCTAGTTGAAAATCACAAAATTGTCGTTTTCTGCCCAAAAACAGCATTTCTCGAAATATGAACCTGGTGAGGGACAGCTGCGTGACCAAACCTGGTCCTCCCGTTTTTTCCAAGGGCGGGTTCCAAGAGGTAGCGGCAAAAAAGTTTGCGGCGTCGAAAGCCCCCCCCCCCCCCCCCCCCACCCTACGCTAAGATGGCGTCCATGATGTTTTGCACAATGTTTGTCAAATTAAATATTTCCCCCTTTGGCTCTTTATATTATTTGTAATGTAAAAGGCTGCGCTATCACTTACCCCTTGGTCCATAGTTGTTGTTGAGTGGAAGACTGCGTTGGTCGATACGGTCAAGACCCCATGTGACTTGAGTACGGTAGACACCATCCTGCTCGACGTACTCAACGGCGGGTAGACGGCGGACCTGTGCAAAAGGTTTATATTGATACATATTCCGCTTAAAAGGGCTGTTGTCACTACCTTTTATTGCATTTATTTGAACGTATAGCAGCGTAATTTAATTTTAGCGATATAAGGAGTCTATGACATGACCACCCAAATATAAACACTTTTACATGGAGGATGGGGAGTCCCGGCTTAACTGAAAAAGGGGAGGATGATAGCAGTTCTTAAATTTGCTGATTAATGATGTACGCGAAACATTGCGTCCCTCTTGCCTGCGTTACAGGTCCCACCCCTAAAGCGTGCAGTGTAACACAATTACAAAAGTGTGTTTTTTGATATTTGATATTATTTCTGAGGTCAACAATGAGTCCTCCGTTTGCAGAAAGCCCCTCTGAACTTTAGATATTATTGGAAATAACATTCATGCATGAATCAAAACACCACAGAGAAGGTCCTTCACTCCGCTTTTCTCTCTTTTCAGTTCTCTGGGGAAAGGACAGCTTCGTTCAAACCCCTACCCACAACCTTCCTCTTCAAAAGCCGATGAGAGTAAGGAAGCTTAAATTCACATTAACTTACAATGTCGAGCACATTATCCGTGAGTTCGGCGGCGAATCCATTGAGGACGTTTCTGAAAATGTTGCCAATTTTTCCACCGGAGAGACTGACGGTCCCGGCGATTTCATCAACGTCGAATTCATCCTATAATGGTATAGTTGATGATATGTTTAGTTGCAATAAAAACAAATCATTTTGACCAGGAAAGGTGTCAGATCAGTTATAGAACTATTATGAACGGAATGAGAGGGGTTTTTTTCTCTCCTGAAGAGTTTTCTGGAAATGGAAGACGGACTTATTAATCGGAACAGCCAAACTGTATTCAAAGCCGCAGGTTTAGCTGAAACATTTCTCCAAAGAAAAAAGAAAGAAAAAAGAAAAAAAAATAGAAAAAAAAAAGAATAAGACAACTTAAACTAATACGATTAAATCAATTTCTGTCCACATTGAACATGCGGAATGAATACTAAATTAACACATTTTTGTCAAGAGATGAAATCGTTCTGTCTTTATTTGCATTTTGCCCAATACTTTTGCTGCTATAGCTTTTATCTATTTTTTTAAAGCACAATACTTTTCGTTGGTCAGAAATAGAGAAGCGATATATAAAATAATTTCAGTTTTGTCAATTTTGTTTCAAAAAAGTTGATTTATTTAACATGAAA
This sequence comes from Heliocidaris tuberculata, assembly GCA_025618425.1. NCBI lineage: Eukaryota > Metazoa > Echinodermata > Echinoidea > Camarodonta > Echinometridae > Heliocidaris > Heliocidaris tuberculata. The sequence goes on from CM046850.1 coordinate 27,064,912, forward strand.
TACATAAAAATGAAACCCGTCCTTGATGAGTCCAGTCCTGGTCTCGCCATCTTTACCATTTAATGCTTACTTAGTCAGTTATGAAAATATTATTTTCTGGTCTTGGTCTCAGTACCGCATGTCTCAAATACAACCCTTACTGTAGTTTGTAAATAACCATAATATTTACATTCAGCTTGATGATGTACTTTCCTGGGATGGGCTCGGAGTTCTCATAGAGTGGAGCCAGTTCGGCAGTGGCGACAGCCACGAAGAGAAGGGCGATAAAAGCACGCATCTTGACTGAAACAAAAATGGGGGAAAATAAATGCCTTGTTTAAATGATTCTGCACACAACTGGTACAAGAAATAGCGAACGCTTCGGCAAAAAAAAGTTGTTTCTTCCCCTCTACATGTACACAGAAACAACAACCGATGAAAACATTACTGGCGTAATTGATTGTGAAAAATCATATAGCTCTCCCAAATATATATATATATATATATATATATATATATATATATATATATATGTATATTTATATATATTTATATATATATATTCTGCTAATTCTAATGGTATGTAACGTTTTTGATATCAAGAAATGACGATGAATATGAACGGCTTACCAGATTCTAGGCCTCGGACGAGTGATGATCTCGAAGAAAGCTTCGGTAGGTCTTCAGAGTGATGATCTAGTAGAGAGCTGATCAGATCTGGTGATGGGCTAGGCGAGATGAGCTGTATTTAAGACTTTTTGGAGCAACAGATGGAGCTTTCCCGAGGCTCGCGTGATGCAACGTGTTGGGCAAAGGTGAGGAATCTACGTGACCAAATTGCAACACAAGCAAGATCTTTTATTTCTATTGTCTTTCTTACTATCTTTATCAATTAGTAAATTGCAATCCAAGCAATATCTTTTATTTTTATTGCCTTTCTTACTATCTTTATAAGTTGATGAATTGCAATTCAAGCAGTATCTTTTATTTCTATTGTCTGTCTCATTATCTTTATGGTTTGATAAATTGCAATGAAAGCAATATCTTTTATTTCTATTGTCTTCTTTTGGTTTGATAAATTGCAATGAAAGCAATATCTTTTATTTCTATTGTCTTCTTTTTAATCTTATGCAATCCAAGCAAGATCTTTTATTTTTATTGCCTTTCTTACTATCTTTATAAGTTGATGAATTGCAATTCAAGCAAGATATTTTATTTCTATTGTCTTTCTCATTATCTTTATGGTTTGAAAAAATGCATTGAAAGCAATATCTTTTATTTCTATTGTCTTCTTTTTAAAAATCTTATGCAATCAAAGCAATATCTTTTATTTCTAGTGTCTTTTAAAAAAAATCTTATGCAGTCAAAGCAAGATCTTTTATTTCTATTGTCTTTAAAAAAAAATCTTATGCAATCAAAGCAAGATCTTTTATTTCTATTGTCTTTAAAAAAAAAATCTTATGCAATAAAAGCAATATCTTTTAGTTCTATTGTCTTTTTAAAAAAATCTTATGCAATCAAAGCAAGATCTTTTATTTCTGTTGTGTTTTTAAAAAACATCTTATGCAATCAAAGCAATATCTTTTTTTTTCTATTGTCTTTTTAAAAAATCTTATGCAATCAAAGCAAGATCTTTTATTTCTATTGTCTTTCTCATTATCTTTATTGTTTGATAAATTGCAATGAAAGCAATATCTTTTATTTCTATAGTCTTCTTTTTAATCTTATGCAATCAAAGCAAGATCTTTTATTTCTATTGTCTTTTTTTTAATCTTATGCAATCCAAGCAAGATATTTTATTTCAAACCTTACGGTTTGATAAAATGCAATTCAAGAAATATCTTTTATTTTTATTGTCTGTTTTAATACCTTAATGAATGCCATAAATGCAGTTCAAGATCCATGTCATTAATGGGGTATAAACCCCCTCCTTTTATGAGAAAGATAGAGTTCCAATGCACCATCAATTTTCAGCTAATTCCCCTTTTTAGCTGTATATTAGGGTAATGATGTCGCTTCCCTAAAAAGAGGTGATGCATATGTGGAGATTGAGCATACTCACTTTAAACAAAAAGGAATTGAAAAAGCTTTGAAAGCGGTGACAATTTCTCTGAAACTGTTGAGCTGCTGAACGTTTTCTCCGTAAAAAAGTTGACTCCTGTATCTAAGCCCTAATTCTGCACAACCAGTTTTCAGGAGTTTGCTTGTTTTCCTGTCAAGATGATGATTCATTTATTGGTGTAGGGTCACGAAGTGATGGATCGGTTGCCATGATTGCGAGCAAATAAAACTTTTGGCCCTATTTTCGCATCTTATCTCATCTCGATTATAAGATAATAGTAAGTTATTTCTCAAATTATATCTATGATATCTTAAGAACAGACAGATGTCATTGTTTAATCTTTTGGGTAGAGGCCATTACCTACTGAAAGTAGACCTTTGGTGATACACCGGTGATAAATTTCAATAACTGTGTTCATCAGAGTACTGTTATGAATTCACTGCATCTCCAGTCTTTGGTGGTGTGTTTGGTGTCGAGAGCCATCCGAAAAAGTAAACCAGAACGCATGAACATGTAAGACTGATTTCGCTGTGAGCGCTGCTGTTGCTGATTTATTGAAAAGAATGCCTTTTCCACAAAGTTATGAAACAGAAATATACATTTCAAGTTTTAGTACAATTTAACTCGGGTTAAAGACTCATAACGTTTCCGTTGAGCCATCTCATTTGCAATGCACCTAAACATGGAATTTATACATGAGTGGACCTTTTCCACAAAACCCTGTAGTTCCCAGATAAAGTCTTAAAGATGAAAAAAAAAAAAAAAAAAAAAATCTTCTTTCACATTGACGGTTTCCTCGTACATGATCTAAATGTAATGAAATATTCCTAATTTCATTATCTCAGTATATTAGTATATCACACGCTAATAATTGCTACGCAACCATTATTCTCTCATTTCTTTAGTCATGTTGATATGGCATTGTATTTATATTGTTACCCACGCCGATAAAATCGGTAGGGTTATGTAAAGGGTTCCGTATGTTTGTATGTTTGTTTGTGGTTTGTTTGTGTACAAGATAACTAGAGAACGGGTGAACGGATTTGCACCAAACTTTCAGGGATTGTTTGGATAGTGACAGGAAAGAATCGATTAAATTTTGGTGATGATTGGTTGATCCCTGCAAATTCTGTGAGACTTTCTAGTTTTGACTCTGTAGTATAGTATATGTAAAGATCACCGTTTCGCACGTATCAGATTTAAGGAGCTGATACCGATATCCCAACAAAGCGGCATCGATAGCTTAACACTGGTAATGGCGTCAGCACCATTCTCAACGAAGAAGAAAAAAAATGTTTTTAACTACTGATTTATTAGTCTAGAATATCGTAAAATTGCCCGAGTAGTCCGGTGATTCTAAAAGCAATCCTTATTTGATCTATAGACCGGTAAGAAACTTCACAGAAATGGATAGTATTGATAGGAACAGTAAGTTTAGATTTAATTTCTCTCGAGTTTCTCACTTGCAGCAGAAAATGCTGCGGTAGCCAATATGCAGCTAGACGCCGGATCGGACGGCCCAGCGCGTACATGGCTAACGGCCAAATTTCGGGCATCGGCTCAGATTAGCCGTGAAGTTTCATTACTTTTGCATTGTGATTGTTGATTTAGAACTCATCCTAGTCAATAATGTGGATTCTCTGGGTCTTTTACTACGGAATATCGAACATCATATTTATCAAATCTATCTGGAAAGAGACCGGTAAGAAACTTCACAGAAATGGATAGTATTGATAGGAACAGTAAGTTTAGATTTAATTTCTCTCGAGTTTCTCACTTGCAGCAGAAAATGCTGCGGTAGCTAATGCAGCTAGACGCCGGATCGGACGGCCCAGCGCGTACATGGCAAACGGCCAAATTTCGGGCATCGGCTCAGATTAGCCGTGCAGTTTCATTACTTTTGCATTGTGATTGTTGATTTAGAACTCATCCTAGTTAATAATGTGGATTCTCTGGGTCTTTTACTACGGAATATCGAACATCATATTTATCAAATCTATCTGGAAAAAAAACTAGGTAGGATTTTTTATTCACTCATTCCGCCCCTTTAAAAAGCAAAGGTAGATCTAGTTCCTTTCCGTGTGCTCTAGATCGAACGTTGGACTAAATGTTGGCCTAGATTTAATTTCAGACCTATATGAACATACTACCTCATAACACCTGTAAAATTACACTTCGAACGATGCCTACTGACTTTATTTCTCACGGCTAATCCCCCAAATTTCCCGTATCTAGCATACAAGTAGCAACACCAGCACCAACACCGAACGTGAAATGAAAATTTCTTAATCCCTAGGGTATAGTGTTAGTGAACTGAATTTTGTACATGAAATTAAACACCGGCTGCCGAGCTCGGTTCAGCAGACAACATCTGACAAAAATTAAACACCGGCAACCGGAACTACGTCAGAAAATCAGAGGTCAACACGTAACACCGACTGATTTTTTTCTCATTTCATAGTCGGTGTTAGATCATGATTTCGCGGCAAAATAAACACTAACCACAAACACCAACACCGAGCGTGAAATCACCCAATGTAGATTTCAGTTTTGACCCCATAGTATAGTATTGCAACTACTCTGTAGCACCGCCAAGGCGTGGGTCTGCCGCCTTTGACGGCCCCTCTAGTTTGTTACCCACGCCGATGAAATCGGCAGGGTTATGTAAAGGGTTCCGTATGTTTGTATGTTTGTTTGTTACCCACGCCGATAAAATCGGCAGGGTTATGTAAAGGGTTCCGTATGTTTGTATGTTTGTTTGTTTGTATGTTTGTTTGTTTGTTTGTGTACAAGATAACTAGAGAACGGGTGAACGGATTTGCACCAAATTTTCAGGGATTGTTTGGATAGTGACAGGAAAGAATCGATTAAATTTTGGTGATGATTGGTTGATCTCTGCAAATTCTGTGAGATTTTCTAGTTTTGACTCTGTAGTATAGTATATGTAAAGATCACCGTTTCGGAGCCGATACCGATATCCCAACAAATCGCATCGATTGCTTAAAGGGGAAGTTCACCCCGAAGATTACTTGAGTTTAAAAAATGCAGAAAAAATAAAGAAAAATATTGGCGAAAGTTTGGACAAAATCCGTTAAAGAATAACGGAGTTATGGACTTTTGAAATTTTGATTTTGTGACGTCACATGCGAGCAGCTCCTCCATTATGTAATGTGATAAATATTCCATAAAATACAGTTTTCTCAGAAAATTTAGAATATTTTCGTCTGTGCATTTGATATATTGTCAGAAATGTTATTCAATACTAGATTCTGAAAAGAAACAATATTAATTTATCGTGGAACGTAAAAAAAATGCGAATATATGGAATATTTATTACATGACCAATGGGCAGCTGCTCGCATGTGACGTCACGAATCCAAAACTTTAAATAGTCATAACTCTTTTATTATTTGACCGATTTTCATCAAACCTTCGCCAATATTTTTCTTTATTTTTTCTGCATTTTTTAAACTCAAGTAATCTTCAGGGTGAACTTTCCTTTTAACACTGGTAATGGCGTCAGCACCATTCTCAACGAAGAAGAAAAAAATGTTTTTAACTACTGATTTATTAGTCTAGAATATCGTAAAATTGCCCAAATAGTCCGGTGATTCTAAAAGCAATCCTTATTTGATCTATAGACCGGTAAGAAACTTCACAGAAATGGATAGTATTGATAGGAACAGTAAGTTTAGATTTAATTTCTCTCGAGTTTCTCACTTGCAGCAGAAAATGCTGCGGTAGCCAATATGCAGCTAGACGCCGGATCGGACGGCCCAGCGCGTACATGGCTAACGGTCAAATTTCGGGCATCGGCTCAGATTAGCCGTGAAGTTTCATTACTTTTGCATTGTGATTGTTGATTTAGAACTCATCCTAGTTAATAATGTGGATTCTCTGAGTCTTTTACTACGGAATATCGAACATCATATTTATCAAATCTATCTGGAAAGAGACCGGTAAGAAGCTTCACAGAAATGGATAGTATTGATAGGAACAGTAAGTTTAGATTTAATTTCTCTACGGTTTCTCACTTGCAGCAGAAAATGCTGCGGTAGCCAATATGCAGCTAGACGCCGGATCGGACGGCCCAGCGCGTACATGGCTAACGGCCAAATTTCGGGCATCGGCTCAGATTAGCCGTGAAGTTTCATTACTTTTGCATTGTGATTGTTGATTTAGAACTCATCCCAGTTAATAATGTGGATTCTCTGGGTCTTTTACTACGGAATATCGAACATCATATTTATCAAATCTATCTGGAAAGAGACCGGTAAGAAACTTCACAGAAATGGATAGTATTGATAGGAACAGTAAGTTTAGATTTAATTTCTCTCGAGTTTCTCACTTGCAGCAGAAAATGCTGCGGTAGCTAATGCAGCTAGACGCCGGATCGGACGGCCCAGCGCGTACATGGCAAACGGCCAAATTTCGGGCATCGGCTCAGATTAAGCCGTGAAGTTTCATTACTTTTGCATTGTGATTGTTGATTTAGAACTCATCCTAGATAATAATGTGGATTCTCTGGGTCTTTTACTACGGAATATCGAATATCATATTTATCAAATCTATCTGGAAAAAAAACTAGGTAGGATTTTTTATTCACTCATTCCGCCCCAGGGGCGGATCTAGCTTTTTTCCAAGGGGGAGGGGGTTTGAGGGGCTGAGCTGGGTATTGCGAGGGAGCGTAGCGACCGAGCCCGAGCGAGCGAAGCGAGCGAGGGGGGAGGGTGTGGGAGGGGGGAGTCCCCCCTCCCACAGTAGCGAGATTTTTCATTTTTAGGGTTGCCAGCTTGCGATTTTAAGCATACTTGCATGCTCTATTTTTTCTCTTTTTTGTTTTCCTATGCACATTAAATGTTTACTTGGCAGCCCAAAGGGGGGGGGGGGGGGGGGGTTTAAACCCCCTAAACCCCCCCCCCCGTAAATCCGCCACTGCGCCCCTTTAAAAAGCAAAGGTAGATCTAGTTCCTTTCCGTGTGCTCTAGATCGAACGTTGGACTAAATGTTGGCCTAGATTTAATTTCAGACCTATATGAACATACTACCTCATAACACCTGTAAAATTACACTTGGAATGATGCCTATATACTGACTTTATTTCTCACGGCTAATCCCCCAAATTTCCCGTATCTAGCATACAAGTAGCAACACCAGCACCAACACCGAACGTGAAATGAAAATTTCTTAATCCCTAGGGTATAGTGTTCGTGAACGGAATTTTGTACATGAAATTAAACACCGGCTGCCGAGCTCGGTTCAGCAGACAACATCTGACAAAAATTAAACACCGGCAACCGGAACTACGTCAGAAAATCAGAGGTCAACACCTAACACCGACTGATTTTTTTCTCATTTCATAGTCGGTGTTAGATCATGATTTCGTGGCAAAATAAACACTAACCACAAGCACCAACACCGAGCGTGAAATCACCCAATGTAGATTTCAGTTTTGACCCCATAGTATAGTATTGCAACTACTCTGTAGCACCGCCAAGGCGTGGGTCTGCCGCCTTTGACGGCCCCTCTAGTTTGTTTGTTTGTTTGTTTGTGTACAAGATAACTAGAGAACGGGTGAACGGATTTGCACCAAATTTTCATTGTTTGGATAGTGACAGGAAAGAATCGATTAAATTTTGGTGATGATTGGTTGATCCCTGCAAATTCTGTGAGACTTTCTAGTTTTGACTCTATAGTATAGTATATGTAAAGATCACCGTTTCGCACGTATCAGATTTAAGGAGCCGATACCGATATCCCAACAAAGCGCATCGATAGCTTAACACTGGATGTTCATTGTTATTGATATATAACAAGATTATTTAAATGACAATGACTAATCTTGCCTTGCATGGCAACAACGGTTATCACGAATACCTAATCTCATTGATATGATTCAGGGCTGACATGCAAATATATCAAGAGACAAAGGCTTGGATGTTCATTCTTCATTGGTAATTTAGTATTTAACAAGGATTATTGATTGACAATATGATTAATCTTGCCTTCCATGGCAACAATCATGACAATGATTATCTAGAATACCTATTCTCCTTGATATGATTCATGGCTGATATGCAAATAATACGAAAAGAAAATTTCCAAGTCAGTGTGTTATAACCCAAGCTAGAATTCAGTGATACAGTTTTCTTTTTTTCTTTTTTTTCCCTTTTTTTTTTCTCTTAAAAAAAAAAAAAAGAAAGAAAAAAGAATTATAGGGTCATAGATAAGCCTAGTTGAGGTGAATGCATCCGTTTAACGGTTCATGATCCAAATTCTTCCAGAGAAAAGGGATTTTTATTTGTTGTTGTTGTTGTTGTTTTTTTTTGGTTTGTTATCTCGAATAACTGTTCGAATAATAAACTAAGTACATTGCTCAATTGAGATTATACTGAAAAACTATTAAAAGTAGAAGTATAGGGAGAGGGTAGCGTCGCAAGAACTCAAATGTCCACGAGGGTCTTTGTATTAGACTCGTCTTTCCTTGGTAGGGTCACCTTGTTTGTTTTATGTAGATGTCTTGTATGTTCTTTGTTTTCTTTGTTTCTATCCTTGAGGTCAGTTAGCAGCGGCATTTTGATCTTGGTTAGCTTTAGGTGGGGTGCAACGGTCTTCCTCTTCTCATCCTGCATTATAATCTCCTCATCATACCCTTATGTATAAGCCTAAATCTTCCATTTGCAATTTTATATCTCTAAATGTTAAGGGTATTCGAGAGAAAAATAAGAGACGAGGTATTTTTAAATGGTGTAAAGAAAAGAGTGGACATATTATTTTTCTGCAGGAAACCTTCAGTACTCAAGATATAGTCAATAACTGGAACTCTATGTGGGACGGGAATTGCATTTATAGTCACGGTACAAATCACAGTAAAGGCGTCATGATATTAATTGATAAAGGGATCGATATTAAATTAAAACACACCATTGTGGATTTGGAAGGCAGGTACATTTTCACAATTGGGTCGTTACAAAATCAACAGGTAATACTGGGAAATGTTTATTTCCCTGTTGGAAGTAAAGAACAGGAACAACTGGAGTTTTTGCACAAGATAATGCAGATTTTAGAAAAGGGGGAATTTAAAAACAAACCTTTTGTTGTAGGAGGAGATTTCAATATGGTTAGGGATATATATTTAGATTACAAAGGAGGTAATATTAATAAAAAACAATCCAAGCTAAGTATGCAGTTTGAAAACTTTTTAATTAAATACAAGGCATTAGACATATGGCGATTACAAAATGCCACAAAGAAACAATTCACATATCATCAAGAAAATCCTTACATGCAAAGTAGACTGGATTATTGGGTAATTTCAGATGTTTTAAAGGAGAAAGTGTTAAATTGTAAAATAACACCTTCATTATCACCCGATCACTCAGCAATAGAGTTAAATATTAATTTCATTGATGTTAATCCTGTAAAAAAAACAGGTTACTGGAAATTTAATAATAGTTTATGTAATGATGAAGAATATATTAAAGCTATGAAAGAAGAAATAACTCGTTTAAAATTAAAATTATCCAAGGAGATTACAGATGGTAGAATACTATGGGATTATGTTAAAATGGAAATTCGAGGTTTTACTAGAAAATATTCCAAGAAAAAGGCTAAGGAAAGAAAGGAGAAGGTTGCCAAGTTAAAACATGAAATTGTAAAAATAGAAGAAGAACTACAACAGCGACCAACACATAGGAATAGTGATCTGATTGAGACTTTGGCAAGAAAAAGGAATGAATTAAAAACAATCTACGCTTATGTAAATGAAGGTATAAAAATCAGATCTCGAGCGGCATGGTTTGAAAGTGGGGAAAGAGAAACTGCATATTTTAAACAGCTGTTAGAGTCCAAGGGGAGAAAAGGTATTATTAAAGAGTTGAAAGTGAAGGAAAATATAATTGATGACGAAATTGATATTTTAAATGAAATCAGAATATTTTACTCAACATTGTATTCTAAATCAGAAGTAGTATTAGGTGAGAACTCTAATTGTTTCCCTAACAGCTTACCTAAATTAACCGAAAATCAAAAAAAATCACTGTGAAGGAAAAATAAATCAAGGAGATTGTATTGAAATTCTAAAAGAAATGCAATTGAATAAATCACCTGGAAATGACGGATTGATTGTTGAGTTCTATATCACATTTTGGCAGGTAATCGGTGACTTAGTCGTTGATGCATTTAATGATACTCTAAAATATAAAGAATTGTCGCCATCTCAGAAACAAGCAATAATTACCCTCATACATAAAGAAGGTAAAGACCCAACGCTTATTAGTAACTATAGACCTATTTCCCTACTCAATGTAGATTACAAAATTCTTACTAAGATACTCTCTAAGAGAATAAAAACTATTCTGAGTAATGTTGTGTCAGTTGATCAAGTAGGTTATTTAAATGATAGAAACATTGGCGAAGCCGTCAGAATAATTAATGACATGATTTTTCACACATCAAATTTTAGTAAACCAGGATATTTATTAGCAATTGACTTCGAAAAGGCTTTCGATTCAGTGTCACATGTTTTTATTCAAAAGGTATTAAACTCATTTGGTTTTGGACCGATATTCAGTGAATGTGTTAAAATACTTTATAATAATGCACAAAGCTGTGTCTTTAATGGAGGGTCATCAACCGGTTATTTCAAAGTCGAACGGGGGCTAAGGCAAGGAGACCCCCTGTCTCCATACCTCTTTATATTGTGTGTAGAGTGCCTTACTCATTGCATTCGAAACGATAATTTGGTAAAGGGTATTCGCTTTGGCGAAACGGAAATAAAGCAAATTCTTTACGCTGATGATATGACAATATTTGTCCAAGATTTAGACTCCATACATAGACTGGAGGTCATCCTAGAGAATTTTAGAAAAATATCTGGACTTAAGATTAATAAGAATAAAACATTCATTTTGCCACTGGGGCCCTCTGGGTCGTCTGGAGTTGCTTTTCCCTTTGGGAAGGAAGTTGATATAGTTAAAATATTAGGCATACATTTTTCATTAGATCCTGATGTTGCTGAAGAAATGAATTATAAAGAGATCTTGAGTAAAATTGAAAAGCTACTAAATTGGTGGAAGCAAAGGGATCTCACTTTGATTGGAAAGATCCACTTGTTAAAAACATATGCGTACTCAAAATTAATTTATGTTAGCTCTCTGACTCCGGTGCCTGAATGGGTTTTTAAAGAAATTGATGATATCTGTTTCGATTTTTTATGGCGAGGGAGGGACAAAATAAAAAGAAGCACCTTATATCTTGATTACAAACAAGGGGGGCTAAATATGCTTAATTTTAAACTTTTTGTTATGGTACAGAGGGTAATGTGGATCAAAAGACTCGTAACTGGAGATCAGAAGGTAAAATGGAAAAAAATACTTTAAATTTCTCCTCAGACCATTCGGTGGTAATTTAATTTTTTATTGCAACTTTTCGCCTGATATGATCAATATAAAAGTACCAAAATATTATCAGGAAATGCTTAGTATTTGGTTTGATATGAATGTGTTTATTAAAAAGGATATAAGTAATAAAAGAAACGAAATTTTCTTTAACAACAGATATATTCAGAAGAAAGGAAAACCATATTTTCATGAAAATCTTTTCCTTAAAAATACATTTAAATTGCATCATATTACAGATGAAGAAGGTGCACTTAAGTCAGACACTTATTTCAGATGTATGGGACTAGATGAAGAAGAACTAGAACTGCAATCGTATCGGAACGATGTGCATGCAATGTCGTCCGTATCTTTTATTTTTTTTGAAAGTTGACATGTGAAATATAAAGTTATGCATGTTGAAACATGATATCAGATAAGATGGGAGAAAATAATGCATACTGTTAAACTAGGAGATGATAGAAAAATGAAAACAAGAAAAAAGAACAAAAAATCAAAGAATGATGATAATGGTGATGACAATGAGGATGATGGTGATGATGGTAATAGTGGTGTTGATGATGATGATGGTGTTGATGATGATTGTGATGATATAATAATGGTAATGATGATAAAGATCGATAATGATAAAATGATGATGATGGTGATATTGATAATGGTGTTGATGATGGTGATGATATGATGATGATGATATAATCATGGTGATGATGATAATGATGATAATGATGATAAAATGATGATGATGATGGTGATGATGATGGTGATGATGGTGATGATGATATTGATGATATAATGATGATGAAAATGGTAATGACGATGATATAATGATGATTGTGATAAAGGTAATGGTGATGATGGTGATGATGATGATGATGATGGTGATGACGATGATGGTGGCGCACGCCCTGACCCAAATGGCTTTCCACACGCTCCAGTCCACATGGCCTCAAAACAATGAAGCATAGTAAACTACGCACGGCACTTTGGGGTTGTGCGGTATTTAACATAAGGAAAGGAAGAAATCAAAGATCATAGAACAATGACAGTAGGGTAAAACATAGAAAGACAAGATGACAAAGAATAACATAGGGAAAGGTAGAAGGATAAAATGCCTTTCCATAGCCTCTGACCACGTGGCTTCCACACTATATGTGACGCAGAGTATACCAGGCCACATCGGCTTTGCGTAGAATTGTATTGAAGAAAATGTCGTTAAATGGCATGTACTGAAATGGCTTTATTTGCTAATAACTGGGCTCTTTTTTGCTCTTTATGTGCCGTATTTGGTATCATACGAAAGAGCATTTCATGGCCGTCATTTTGGGACCACTTTCATATTTTTATGGCAATCCTCTCGAAGCGTGTGATGCATGATAATTTATAGAACAAAATGGCGTCTAAAATGTCACGCTTGACCGATTTTAAAAATCCGGCTTCGAGATTCTCTTCATTTTGCCTCAAAGAACATTCCTGCAAAATTTCAAGAAAAAAAAAGATCGTTCAGGGGGCCAAAGTTGGGATCCCGATTTGCCCCATAGACAATACGTGTAATGCATGGGCGGAAACTCTGCAGGATCCGTATTATGACCTGACTTAAATCGCGATTTACTGAAAATTTTCTGTGAGACCATATACCGTGTTTGGTATCCCCGAAAAGGGAATTTCATTGCAGTCATTTTGAGCCGACTGCCGTTAGGGCGCCATTTAAAATAAGCATATTATTGAATAATATGTTGTGCAGGGTAAATTGAGGTTTTTACCACGCCACATCGGCTTTGCGTAGAATTGTATTGAAGAAAATGTCGTTAAATGGCATGTACTGAAATGGCTTTATTTGCTAATAACTTGGCTCTTTTTTGTTCTTTATTTGCCGTATTTGGTATCATACGAAAGAACATTTCATGGCCGTCATTTTGGGACCACTTTCATATTTTTATGACAATCCTATCGAAGCGTGTGATGCATGATAATTTATAGAACAAAATGGCGTCTAAAATGTCACACTAGACCGATTTTAAAAATCCGGCTTCGAGATTCTCTTCATTTTGCCTCAAAGAATATGCCTGCAAAATTTCAAGAAAAATAAAGATCGTTCAGGGGGCCAAAGTTGGGATCCCGATTTGCCCCATTGACAATACGTGTAATGCAAGGGCGGAAACTCTGCAGGATCCGTATTATGACCTGACTTAAATCGCGATTTACTGAAAATTTTCTGTGAGACCCTATACCGTGTTTGGTATCTCTGAGAAGGGAATTTCATTGCGGTCATTTTGAGCTGAATGTCATTAGTGCGCCATTTAAAATAAGCATATTACGCCATATTATGTAATGCATATTAATTTGAGATTTTTTGCGATAACTTCGTGATGACGTCATCAATTTTTACCAAATTCAGCTGACAGTTGTCAAATACATTGATACACACACCTACCAAGTTTCAAAGATGTAGGTTTAAATTTCGCAATTTTAGAGCAAGTTGAAGTTATTTCGGCATTTCCGTAAATTTCATGATTTTTACGAGCAATTTTCACCAAGTTGGTCTGTGATAAGGTATATATTATTTCAGTTGGCTGAATAGAGTATATCTAGAAGCACCTAAATCCAAAAAAGGGTACGGTTTTAGCCAGGCATGATGGAGATACGGCTACAAGAAAATAGCCATTTTGGAAACTTTAGAGGGCGCTATTTTTATTATGTCGAATCATTGAAGCATGAAACTGATCAGGGATGTGTGCAATGACAAGATAAAGCCACAGTGAAAATTTGAGACAAAAATGACTTGATATGAGGAAGTTATGGCAATTTTTCAAATTCGGGAATGAATATTTTAAGAATTTTAATGTTTTTTAATGTTGCCGATTTCGGATTTGAATTTAGAGTATGAAGATGAAATTTTGAAGGTTAGGTTAAAAAAAGAAAGTTGAAGAGCAAGTCTTACTCTATCTAGAGCACTTTGTTAGAAGTCTGTAGCATGTAGGATAGTGGAGATAGGCTTGATGAAAAAAAGGCATGAAAATGGCCCGAAAATGAACAAAATGGCGCCTGGATGTTCATGCATGAGTGATTTCGGAAAATGAAGAGTCAGGTGCACAACTAGGCATGGCAATGAATATGGCTATGAAATTTGAAATGAAATGGACTTGAGGAAGGGACCTAATTACGAAACACAAAAGATACGTGCAAAGTCAATACGTTTTCGAGGTAAGAAGAAGACAAAGAAGAAGAAGAAGAAAAGGAATGTGCAGAACGCGAACGGAAATAAGGCAATGTCGAGGTCGACATTGCAAATATCAGTGATCAAAGACATATTTACAAACACCCCTGAAGAATGGAAAAGTGAATTTAAAAGGCATACTTCAGTTGATGGGTTAAAAATTGAATTTATGTTCTGTAAAAAAGTTTTCCAATTTGAATCGGTATGTTCGAAGAATTTGTATAGGGCTTGTATAAATAAGATGGCCGACATTCCAATTAGTTTTCACAATTTAGAATCATCATACAATATGTCAGTAAAAGAAATTGAAAAAGTCTTTTATCGTCCTAGATTAAGTACATTGGACAACAAATTGAGAGAATTTCAATTTAAATTACTATATAACATTGTCTTCGTAAATTATCATTTACACAGGTTTCAATTTATAGCAAGTAATAAATGTTCTTTTTGCGGTAAAGATGAGGAAACATATAGACATATATTTCTGGATTGTGAGACAGTATAGGGACATTGTGGAAATTATGCAGTGTTCTGTTTAATCTTCCCATTCTTAAAGAATTAAGCTGGAAGGAAATCCATATTGGGGTAGATGAGAGAACTGAAAATAGACAATTACTTAATCTAATTAAATATTTAATATACCTTGGGAGAGGAAAAAATAAGCCACCGTTTGCTGAAGAGATACGAGAAAAGCTACTTAAGAGTAAAGAAGAAGAAAAGAAGATTGCATTCGAGCGAAACACATTAACACGACACTATAAAAAATGGGAACATCTAAAAGTATTAAGCACAAATCAAAACCAGAAGAAGGATAATGATGATGGGAGGGGTCCGCCGGGTTCGCGCATTCTGGGGTTTGACCGATCCTTGCCGCTGTAGACTGCCCTCTTTTTTTTTTTTTTCTTTTTTTTTTTCTCTCTCTCTCTCTCTTTTTTTCCTTTTCTTCTTTCTTTCTTTCTTTTTCTATGTTTGTAGGTGTGTATGTGCATGTTTGGGTGTGGTTGTGTGTGTGGGTGTGAGGGAGGGGTTATTCTAATTATGTTTATTTGTTTCGTTGTCTGTCTGTCTTGTAACTTTTGTGGGGGAGGGGCGGGAGCGGGGTCAGTACAAATCAATCTCCGATTCATTCAGAGTGATATAAGTTGACCATTCAATAGTTTTATTACAGTATATTAGCAATATAATACCATATTTTGTCTTAGGAATTTATATTATGTGTTATAACTTTACAAGGTTCATGATTCGACTTATATTGTTAATGTTAATGTTGAGATACACTATATTTTGTATGATTGAACTGAATGAATCAATAAATACTACTTAAAAAAAAAAAAAAAAAAAACTGGTAATGGCGTCAGCACCATTCTCAACGAAGAAGAAAAAAATGTTTTTAACTACTGATTTATTAGTCTAGAATATCGTAAAATTGCCCAAATAGTCCGGTGATTCTAAAAGCAATCCTTATTTGATCTAGAAACCGGTAAGAAACTTCACAGAAATGGATAGTATTGATAGGAACAGTAAGTTTAGATTTAATTTCTCTCGAGTTTCTCACTTGCAGCAGAAAATGCTGCGGTAGCCAATATGCAGCTAGACGCCGGATCGGACGGCCCAGCGCGTACATGGCAAACGGCCAAATTTCGGGCATCGGCTCAGATTAGCCGTGGAGTCATTACTTTTGCATTGTGATTGTTGATTTAGAACTCATCCTAGTTAATAATGTGGATTCTCTGGGTCTTTTACTACGGAATATCGAACATCATATTTTTCAAATCTATCTGGAAAGAGACCGGTAAGAAACTTCACAGAAATGGATAGTACTGAAAGGAACAGTAAGTTTAGATTTAATTTCTCTCGAGTTTCTCACTTGCAGCAGAAAATGCTGCGGTAGCTATAATGCAGCTAGACGCCGGATCGGACGGCCCAGCGCGTACATGGCAAACGGCCAAATTTCGGGCATCGGCTCAGATTAGCCGTGAAGTTTCATTACTTTTGCATTGTGATTGTTGATTTAGAACTCATCCTAGTTAATAATGTGGATTCTCTGAGTCTTTTACTACGGAATATCGAACATCATATTTATCAAATCTATCTGGAAAAAAAACTAGGTAGGATTTTTTATCTAGTTTCTTTCCGTATGCTCTAGATCGAACGTTGGACTAAATGTTGGCCTAGATTTAATTTCAGACCTATATGAACATACTACCTCATAACACCTGTAAAATTACACTTCGAATGATGCCTACTGACTTTATTTCTCACGGCTAATCCCCCAAATTTCCCGTATCTAGCATACAAGTAGCAACACCAGCACCAACACCGAACGTGAAATGAAAATTTCTTAATCCCTAGGGTATAGTGTTAGTGAACTGAATGTGGTACATGAAATTAAACACCGGCTGCCGAGCTCGGTTCAGCAGACAACATCTGACAAAAATTAAACACCGGCAACCGGAACTACGTCAGAAAATCAGAGGTCAACACGTAACACCGACTGATTTTTTTCTCATTTCATAGTCGGTGTTAGATCATGATTTCGCGGCAAAATAAACACTAACCACAAACACCAACACCGAGCGTGAAATCACCAAATGTAGATTTCAGTTTTGACCCCATAGTATAGTATTGCAACTACTCTGTAGCACCGCCAAGGGGTGGGTCTGCCGCCTTTGACGGCCCCTCTAGTTTTATATGTTATTTGCTTAAGCTTATCCATCATTTTCATTTTTAATTTTCAGTCAGATCTCTAAGAAAGACGGTTTCTAGACAACTGATATCTAACTGACGGGATATGTGTACTATAACTGTTTCCATTTTGTATGATACCTTATCATTTATCGTTCTCCTGAAGAAGACGCTAGAAGCGTCGAAAATTCGAGAAAATAAAACATCAAACTTAGTGGCTACAATGTATCAACTATGTGGATACACCTTCTTTGTCCTGGTCTACGTCAATGCCAGTACGTGCATGAAATCGCTTGAGAAAGATGTTAGGAAACGTCGAAAAGTTGTGACAGGAATAAATCAACCGTTGGATTAAAGCATGAAACTACTTTTATTATATATATATATATATATATATATATATATATATATATATATACATATATATATATATATATATATACAGCCCTCACTGGAAAAATTATTAGACCAGGGCCCCATCTTACAAAGAATTGCAATCAATCTCAAAATGGCAATAGCCAATCAAGATCATCGTAGCATGCACATATTGTTCAACATAGCCACTATCAACCAATCAGAATCGTTGTTTGAAACTTGTGATCAATCACAACTTTTTGTAAGATGGGGCCCAGCTCCTTATAAAGGCCTATATGGCAAGTGTTGGCTTTATCAGTAATTGAATTTTCAGAATGATTTCTACTAGCTAACTCATAATGAGTGGATGAATACTCCCCCAAACAATCAACTCGTCTAATAACTAATCCCTCGGACAATTACTGCCAGGGTAATTGCCCCTAGGACAATTAACCCCGGAAAATTTTTGCTGAAGGACAATTACTTCTAAGGGGCATCCCAACGGATTGATAGTTCAGAACAACAAGCAGAGTGTAAATATCCTGGATGCTAACTGTCCTCAGGGATATTCTCCAGGGGTAGGGGTTTTGGAAAAATGTCTTGACAGAAGTGGTCTGGGGATAATTGTCCAGGGGGTATGCCTAATTTTCTCGTAAAGCCATGTCCACTCCTCTGGAGGCAGTTTGTTCAGTTCGTGGTGAAAATTGCTACATTTGATAATAGCAGTCATGCCTTGTGGCATTCTGTCAACAAGGTGTTTCATTTTTTTGCCCCTCACGGTAGCTCATTCATCCTGCAAGAATTTTTTTTTTGTTTCATAAAATTAATTTTCCAATACCTTTAATTTATATGTCAGACCAAGAGTAGTTACACTTGAAATTCATCCTCTCAGACATTTTTATAGTCTATTAGGTGCTCCGAAAACTCTTTCTCATATGAAAAAAGGGGTGTTGTAATTGTCTGGGGAAATTTGTCCGGGACAATTTGTCCTGGCTGTAGTCGTCCTAGTGGTAACTGTCCTGGGGTAAAAAGTCATAGGGTAATTGTTCTAGTTAGTAGTAGTACATTAATCATGTATTAGCTGTTGATCATTTTCCTACTTCCATAGACAATGGACTTACCACTACTCATATACCCCAAAATGGAGCTGGTCTAATAATTTTTTCCAGGGGTGTATATATATATATATATATATATATATATATATATATATATATATATATATATAATTATATTTGTAATAAAATAGCATATACAACAGCTTTGGCAACTCTCGTGGAAATAATTATAATTGTGAGAAATGAAAATGAAAGAATAATGGTTGTGTAGCTTATTAAATCAAAGTTCCCCAGAGCTGCCCTCCCGTTTTGGAAATTTTGGCAAAGGCTGAAAAATGTCTCCGCCGGGAATCGAACCTGGGTTTTTGGCTTAAAACGCCAATGTATAATCTAATGATACATGTCTCTCAAAGCATTCGCTTGGATCCAGCTGAGGCATGCGGCTTGTCTTTGTTCAAAACTCACCTGCCCCCGACAAAGGAATAAATTATAAAGGTTGAAGATTTGTCAATCTGTCGGTCAACTGAATCTGGTGTCGCCGAAATCACTGGCCCTCAGTGGTCTAGTGGCAGTGGCGTTCTAAGCCAACGACCCGGGTTCGATTCCCGTCGGAGACATTTTTTCAACCTTTGCAAAAAATTTAAAAAGGGAGGACAGCTCTGGGGAACCTTGATTTAAGCTACGCAACCATTATTCTCTCATTTTCATTTCTCACAAGTATAAATAAATAAATAAATATAAATATATATATATATATATATATATATATATATATATATATATATATATATAAAATGATCTTGAGCAAATACGAAACCTATCCGTATCTTGAAAACCTACTACATACATTTCGATATTAATATTTCTAAGTTAAAAATTATTAGATAGTTCGATATCATATCTGGAGCATCTTGAGAAATAGACAGGTGTGATTGTTTGATGGTTGGGGTTAGTGTACGGCAGCAGTAGGTTATTGTGCTAGAGGTTACTATTTATTGCACGTAGGCCGCCAGCTTTTGATAAATGAAATACCGAAATAATACGCTTAATTAGGACCCTTCGACTCCCTCATGGGTTTTACACGTGTGTATAGTACATATTGACGTTGTTTGAATTTACGTCCAAGGTCGGGTATCTAAACTATTTATTACCTCCAATTTGTTTAATATTCCACTTGAGGAGGCAAGATCTTCATAGTAGCTTTATAGTAATGCTAGTATCTTGCTATTTATCGACTAAAATTTAAGAAATCTGACGAAAAGTTTTTTGAGGGCCATCAAAACTATACATTCCCTTTAAGAAGGTGTTTAATATTGATATGGCGCTCAAACATATTCTCTGGTAACAGTTTGCCCAGGGCTTTATTTCGTCAAAGACATATTATTACGCTATAGTGCTAGGGATACAGTTGGGTTTGGGCTAGGATTAATATAAGGTTAGGGTTTTAAGTACAGTTTTTGGTCCAGTGTTAAAGATATAGGTGAGTTCTAGTCATACTTTTACATTTTGAAAGACACTGTCTAGAAGTAATTGGGAAAGGTTCATTATGTAGTACATAAGAATTGATGTACACTCTGAGGTTTCGGAATCATCAAAATGATAGGATATTGACTCGATCTTGCTATAAGTCACGTACACTACACACATAAATGTGTATAAAGGACTGCAACACATGTAGCATGAAAGTTTGGTCAAAGCTTTTCATGTTTTCAGCTATTTCGAATATGAATATATTTGAAGAGCAATTCTTTTTAAGGGGCATTTCTTCTACGATATTCTTCTAAACTGACATGAAATATTTGTTTGTATGTTTGTTTGTTTATTTATTGTTTCTATTTGTAATTGTAACCATATTTCCAAATGTAATTCTATTGTACTATTGTATTTTTTATCTTGTAGACGGACCCCTTAGAAGAACAGCTTCCAACTGAAAAGCGTGTTTCCTTCCGATATGTGGAGAATAAATAAATGAAAATAAAATAAAATACCGCAGAGCAGTTGTCGCAGAAGACTGTACCATTCATCCATTGGTACTGGTTGCAATGCCTCCAATTATTACTTATTCTCAGTTCTTGGCGATGTGCTTTATGTGGTAAGATGTACATCCATTGAGCCACTGAGAAGTAGCTTTGTAGTCGGTGAAAATTTCCATCTTTAAATTTCATTATATGAGCAAACACTAGCTATTAACCCTTTTCTTACTGGATCCAGGTGGTTCCTGCATTAAGCCTATTTGAATGACAGAATTCAGTAATCAACGTGTTAAATAGAAGCTAAATAAATTTTGGCTTTGGTCGGCTTAACGTTTGGGGTTGATAATGATGCTATTATGTTTCCATGTATTTTTTTTTTTTTTAAAGAGAGATAAACTAGTAGTAAAAGGTTATTAGTTTGGGTACAGAAGTAAGAGAGCCAATTTTGTGTGCCAAGAGATTTTACACGCTTTCTTCTTGCATGGTACAATGTGGTATCCTCAGTGGCGTATCTACGGGGGGGGGGGGGGGGGAGGGGGGGGCAGAGGGGGCACGTGCCCCGGGTGGCACTTGAAGGGGGCGCAGAAAGTGCAAAAGAGAGAAAGAAAAGGGGGGAGAAATAAAATAAATTTTATGGTCTTTGAGGGTTTTTGTGCCCCAGTCAAGGAAAAATGCGTAAGAAATTGTTTTTTTATGGGGTTTGAAATGCGAAAATTTTCTAAAGCTCGGTCGCTTTTTCCCTCGCATAATTATGTTCAAGATATAACTATTTCACGCCCCCAATGGCGTTTTTAATGTGTTAAACATTAATTGACTCTAGTTGCTTTGCTCCCCCCCCCCCCCGCATAAGGCAGGAGCTTGTTAAATTTTGCGCCCCCAGATGGGATATAAGTGCATAAAAAACACTTTCCAAGTATAAAACATTGGAAAGAAATCATAAATTTGCTTTGCAATTGCCTTACTAAATTTCTCAATTACATTTCTTCAGGGTTTTCATTCATTCTGCGCCACCAAATTAGGAATGTTCAAAATTTCAAATAAAATTATTGCTAGGTCGCTGTATTCCCTAGGATTTTTTTTTTTGTAAGGGTAATGTACATAAGAAATTTCAATTTGAGGGGTGAAAGGGGGGGGGGGGGATCTGCCACTCGGTCGTGTTGCTCCCTCGCTTATACAATAACTCATCACATTTGGTCTAACAACCCCGGATTATGTGCATCAAGACTCATTTTCACGTAGTGCCATCATTTCTAAATTAAAAACGCTCATTAATCTGAGTTTGGGCATTGGGGGGGGGGGGGGGGGCGCAGATTTGATAGTTTGCCCCGGGCACCAGAATACCTAGATACGCCACTGGGTATCCTATCAAAGAGGAAGAAATTAATGATTACTGTCTTTCTTGTCTTTCCTTTAGGCTCTTTTTTTTTTGTGGCCTAATAGACCGGTTTACTAAGTTATTCAAATTTATGGATGTTTCTTTCCGGAGGACCTAGTGACCAGATATTCCACCAACCTGTTATTAATAAATGGACTACAATACTAGGTATCCAGTTTGCATACATTACTTGTTGCTATGTCGGGCAAGCATCGGGAAAGCTTTCAGGTTGTCAAGAACAACCTTTGTTTAAAAAGCATGCATAAAATTTGAATATGTTAGTAAACCGGCCTATTAAGCCATGGCATTTCATATTATGCTAATTATATTCATACTACATTGCTAGGCATGCACTCAGGTCTTCTTTTTTTACTATGTGTTTGTCATTTTATTATATTCCTTTTTATTGTGCACATGATAGAAAGAACACTTGTTTGCATGCCTAGCAATGTGTTTGATTATGTTCTTTTTTATTGCAACGCAGTATGCAGGTATGACTAGAACTAAGATCAGAACAAATATAAGAGTGGTATTTAATTAGCATAATAAGGACTGCCCTGCTTAGGCTAAACAAAATCAGACCTTAATGTGAGCAAGATTGTGACAGTCTTAACCCGTTGACGACTGAATTATCTCATTCCCATAGGCTTAACACAGGAACCGTCCGGTTCCCGTAGGTAATGGGTTAACCTTTGAAACAAATCAGAACCTTGACCATACTGTTTCTTGTTTCATTACGAATCTGTTCAAATTACTTATCAAATTATCCTTTCATGAGATTTTTTTTTTTTTTTTTTTTTTTTGGGGGGGGGGGTAAAATATTTGTTATTTTTTTTATTTAGTGATTATATGTATATTCCCTTGGTATATTATTGCATGTTAACGAGGAAAATTACCATATATGGACATTAAAAAATTGAATCGAATCGAAATTAATCAAATTGAAATTGTCTTTTTGATAACTTAACAAAATATGTAAATGTATTTGACGAGATATTGCAGAAGAGATGTTTTTTTTTTCAAACACAATGTTTTACTGTAATGACAATAATTTGTTCGCCCCACAAACTTACTACTAAATTTTGTTTTCATGTTGTAACTGATCTTATGATAAGTCATATATTGACTACATATAAAAAAGTTGAACACCTACTGCATGAAGTAGTAGGAGTTAGAAAATTAATACTTTTGATTTTTGATAACTTAAAGCAATAAAGCCTTTTTCAGACTGATCTTTTTCACAGTTTAGGGCCCTGTTTCATAAAACTTTTCATCAATGACAAGTTGCAATGACTTTTATAAGCTACTGAAATCCTTGCATCTGATTGGCTGAGAGCAAATTTGTCGGTAAAAATCACCGACAAGACACTTGATGAAACACCCCCTAGATTTGAAGGATGTCAAATTTATGGTAAGCAAGTTTTATGACATTTCTTTGAATACTTTTCTTGAAATAATGCACTGAATATATCATTAGATTTTCACTTTTGAGAAATCAAGGCCACGAAATCAGTAATTAATTCGGAACAAAACTAAACCATTGTGTATCGCACCTGTCATTTCTGCCAACCTTTTACTGACCTACGTCACGAATGATTAACTGTTCTTGGTAAAAAAAAAAAAAAAAAAAAAAAACATGTTTGGGAATTTCAACTGGAATGCACAATATCAATTGTCATGATTGCTGTATTCTGAACTGATTACTGACAGACACAGATTTTTCAAAAATCGAAAAACTAATTTGGCAGGCAGTGTTTACTGAAACCAGGAAAATTCACTATCTTCATGTAACACTGATCAACATCGAACGAACAGAATCTTAAGGAGATGCCCCTGGATACGTGTAAGTAGGTGTTGGTTATATAACTGTACGTAATGCGAGATACAGTGACTACTGCGACTAGGCATTCGGTGTTGGTGAAACACTGAACAGGAATCAATAGAAACTGGAGGAGGTGCCTCTGAATTGGTAATACAACTGTAGCTACTGCGAGATACAGGGGATATTGCACCAGGCTTCGGTGTTGGTGAAACACTGAACAGGAATCAATAGAAATTGGAGGAGGTGCCCCTGAATGTGTTTAGGTAGACATGGTAGGTGATAGACTGATAGTAACACAAGATTACTGCTAGTAGACTTTCGGTGTTGGTGAAACTCTCAATAGGTATTAAGGGGTGTAGTTCCGAGTGTGTTACCTCCCATCACTCGATCACGGGTGTTCTGCTGGGTGCCGAAGGCGTCCTTTCCTCTAAGCCGAACTGGTCAGTCGGTGTTCATTGTTTATTGTAAGCATCTCATATTAATTATATAATATGGACATGTAGGAGGTAGAAAAGGAGGTATAATGAGGAATTTATCATGTTTATTACAATGCGGTTGGTCAGGAAGAACGATAAGTGCTTCTAATAAAGGCTGCTATCAAACGTGGGTGTTAAGGGGAAGTCCAACCTCGTATTTAGTTGATTTGAATTATTTAAAAAATGAGAGAAACAGATTAGTGTAAGTTTTAGCAAAATCCGACAAGAAATAAGAAAGTTATGAATGTTTAAGGTTGTAATCAATCAAACACAAATTGGCAACTCGGTGACATATCTTGCAAGCTCCTTTCCATTTGGTCTGTACAGAAAATTGCATAAATTTTCATTTTTCATAGTTGTTGATGAAGGAATAGATTTATCTCATACAGGTATTGTGTAAAAACATATGTGCGATGATTATATCTAGTTTGCATGTATGATTAAATATTTTATTTAGAAAATATTCACTTTTCATATATATTTTCTTTAGAAAATACTCACTCTGGTAGATTATTCAAGTCCAAATATCTAAAAGCATTTTAAAATGATGTCATTTCATTTGAATGTTTCCTCCTGTAGCCCAACCATAGGTCGTATCATTCCTAAAACTTCTCAAATAAAAAGTTAGATTTAAAGAATTAAGGCTTTCAATAACTGTATTGTATCAAATATTGTATTAACCTACCTGACGTCGACATTCTCGGGGGCAAACAAACAACAGCCCCACACCAATCATTTTCTGTTGTCTGTACCCTGCATAATTCAATTTTGAGCAGCATTATTCAACTAAATGAAATTAGAGAAGCATATTTCTACAATGGCAGGATAAAACTGTATTCCTATTTTGTATTTCGGTATCTTTTTTGTGCTAAAGTATATCAGTTGCATTTGTAAATATATATTTATAAAGTATATATATGTTAAAGTTGGGTATCTTCGCATCTCTATACAACTCTCTCTCTCTCTCTCTCTCTCTCTCTATATATATATATACATATTTAAAAAAAATTCTCAAGCTATCTCAATTTAGAACTATCCGGCGGCGAATACTAGTATATGTTCCCATAAACCTTGAATTGAATGAAATTGAATTGGATGGTTGTCTTTTCCTTATGCGTTTCCGATCTTAAGACATTCACGAACCTGCGATTTAGGGGGTGATAGGGATGCTGCAGCTCCCCTTGGAAGGGATGGTAATGATGATGTATTACGAATATGCTGATTTCCCGTTGAACATTAAACAGGTGTAATACCCCAAAGTTGTGTACAATCATTATTATCCAGTTACAACTCTTTTATTTATTTTATTTTATTTATTTCTGATCTTTTGTCAGGGTAGCCCATTCACCATTAAGTAGTGGTCTTCCATGGGGCCCTGAATAATAATAAACATATTTACATCAAAATGCATAACGTATATACAGAATAGTTCAAAATAAAAATCCTCAGTAAAATTAGAGAGTGCAAACAAAGCAATAATAGACGTGGCGCAAACGAATACTCATTTCAAAAATAAACAAATATCAGTAAACTAGCTCAACTGTAATGCCAATATGAAAATATTGATTCAGTCGCAAATATGTGCACAAATCATACTAATATTACAGAATAAGCACTGAGTGTATGTTAGAATGAGTTATTCATAAATTACAACTTTGTTTAAACATCCTCTTAAATGAACTGACAGAGGAAGCTGTTCTCATCGAATTATCGAGCTTATTCCATTCAAATATAGAAGATACAATTGGGCTACACTTATAACAATCAGTGTGAAATCTGGGCACGCGTAAACATCCACTGTCTCTTTGTCTAGTATGATGCTCATGTACATCGTTAGGATTGATTAAGCCTACCTGCAGGTAAGAAGGTGCTAAGTTATGAACACATTTATATATCATCATAACGCGACTTAGCTCAAACCGTTTGTCTAGTGTCATCCATTTAAGACTAGTGAACAAATCAGCCGACGGTTGTCATATGTTTTGTTCAGTATTATTCTTGCGGCCCTCTTCTGAATTTTTTGCAGCTTATTTGTATGGGCTTGAAATCTGTTCGACCATACAACAGAGCAGTAATCAAATCGTGGCAACACTAGACTGTTATAAAGCAACTTTAAGGACTGCACAGGCAAAAAACACTTTGCTCTCTTTATTATGCCTATGTTTTTCTGGGTAAGTTTACATACGTTTTCAATTTGTTTAGACCATTTCAATTCTTCATCTATCAAAACTCCTAAGCATTTGGTGAATTGAACTCTTTTTATCAAAAAGAGTTCTGAAATGGGATCCTCGATAACTTACAGTTAGTATTATAAAGTATGTACAAATATTACAATTACAATGACGCGCAAAACATCTCAAAAGTCACTGACGCGGTGCTAACGTCAACAAATGACGTCTGTGAGACGGGATCTACATGATTTAGAAATAGAGGCTTACAAACACCAAACGACCCGACAGAGACTGGATCATGAAATGAAGAGCAATAGGATTGGATAGACAATATTAAAGATATGAATGGCATGAATGGTAATATGAATCGAAAATTGCATGGAATTGTTAGCCTTCCAGTCGGAGGGAAAAAACCCAACTTGAATTCGGTTACAAATCTGTGACTAGACATGCGACTGGTATGACGTCACTACGATTCGCAGCCGATCGTGCCTTTTCTCTGACTGGAATTCTTACAACACCCTGCAGTTGTAAAATTAAATTCAGATGAAAATTCGGAGGTCAGTTGGGAAGAAGTTTTCTTTTAGTGAAATTCCGCATCTTATCCTATTTCAATTTCTTTCGGAACCTAGTCGTAGTCAATCGTAATCAAAACGTAGTCGAGCCGTAGACAGTTGTAGTCAAGTCGAAGTCAAAACACGTGGTGGCTTTTATTGAGTGAAATCTAGAGATCGTCTTACCCAGTGATAGTGTGAGGTTGATTGCCGTGAAGTACTGGGAGATCTGACCAGTGACCTGATACTTCCCCAACGCCTCTTCTGTCACATTAGTGATATTCAGCCATGTAGACAAGATCTTGGGAGGCTCCCTGGGTAAAGATAGTTTGCCATATGTAAATGCCTATACAATTACCTTACAGTACAACACAGGCTTTTTAATGATTGATTTCAAGGTATGAAATTATGTTTGGATGAATTGCATTTGTGCGAAAGGGTATTCAAGCGGTGATCAATGGCATGGGCTATAGTATCTATGCATGTTAATGCCTGTGTTGTATTATGGTTTGCTCTAAAGCCAAACTGTAAATCACAAATAATGTTATGTTTGTTGAGAAAGGCTGTAACTCTGACAAGACAATCCTTTCTAAAACTTTGGAGAGGGATAGTAATAATGATATTGGCCTATAATTATTGGTTTCTAAAGCATCACCTGTCTTGAATATTGGGATGACTTTAGCTATTTTAACGCTATTCGGTACTATACCCGTAGTTAACGATGAGTTAAAAATATGAACCAAAGGATTTGCAATCGATAAGATAATTGACTTAAGAAGGTAATTATCAATGTCGTCATGCCCTGAACTTTTCTTCCCTTCAAGTTTATTTACTATCCCAATAATTTCTTTGTGATTTGTTGGGACCATAAACAATGAAGATGGGTTTTGGTTATTCAAAAAGTTGTAGAATTTTCTTTCGGTTGTCGAGATATTTTCTGCTAGGTTTTGTCCAATTTTGGAGAAGTATGAGTTGAAGGTTTCAGCCATAGTTTGAGGGTATTCGACTATAGTGTTAGTGTGCGATTTAATATTAGTTATTTTTTGTGTCTTGTCGTTTGTAAAAGTTCTATTTATTATTTTCCATGTATTTTTAATGTTGTTTTTGTTTAGTTCAAATTGCGTTGTATAATAATGTTTCTTTGCCTGTCGTAGTACATTAGTAAAAATTTTTTAAATATGTGTATTTGTGTATTTTTCACGGGTCTTATTACTTGGATTGTTCTTGTATTTATAATATATAATTTTTTTTCCGGTTTATTGATCTTAAGATAGATTTGGTTAAGTTATCGTAAGCTTCATTCACATCTTCAGAAATATATATTTGTTGCCAGTCAAGGGTACTTAAATTTTCATTAAGGTGTTCTCATTTTCTGGCTTTAATCTGCAAGTTTTAACTTTGCAGGTACGTTTGTCAACAGGTGTGTGACTGTGTTTAAAAGCTTAGTTTTACGAAAGATAATGGTCAGATATGTCCGGAACGATAATTCCTGATTCTATGGGCAGTTGCATGTTAGTAAAGATATCATCAATCAAGGTGGCATATTTCTCTGTAACCCTATAGTTGGTTTGGACATAGTAGGTATGAAAGAAATAAAGGATAACATGAAAATGCTCGCGCGGAACCGAATTTGGTCCGGTGCTATGGTTCCGCGCGTTCCATCTATGGAGTGAGCCCCATGGCCCCTAAAGCTCCGCCATCTTGTCGGGGTCCATTAGAAGGCCCGATAAGCACCTTTGCATAATTCATGAGCGTAAATGCATGATTCATTTTGTAAGATGCTCCCCGAGAGTAGCATTAGTTTGTACGCGGTATGAAACACATTACGCGCATCAGCTTAGAGCATGCGCAGTAAGAAAGGTCAAATTCAGTAATATATGCATTTATGGTAATGTATTCATCGCTTGAACGTACAGATTCGGCGAATCAGCGTCGGTAATTTCTAATTGTGGCAGACGGTACTCGGTCAATGCACTTTAATTGTAATCGATCTCCGAATAGAAATATATCGCTTTGCAAATTTGTAAACAAGTAAATAAAGCTAAAAATGTAACCGGACAGACCGAATCAAATCTAATCATAGATACAGATAATGTAAAAGTAAATGTAAAGTACTTGACACGTCACCAGTGGCATAAGTCTCTTTTGTTGTTGATATACTTAATACCGGTAAATATATTCATTTGATATGCATAAAGGATAAATGATAAATAAATGAATAAATAAATGAAACATATATGTATAATGAAAAAAACAAAAACAAAAAACCCCTCTTGCAGTGTAGGATTTTTTTTCAGGGATGGTTTTCACAACAGAAAGGATGATCTTCATTTGGGGGTGAGGGAATGGGGTCCTTTAGTTAATTGAGGTTTTTCTTTAACTTTTTAGTTAGTCTTGATATAAATGATTTTTTGTTTTTAAAGTGTACGTTTGTTCTTTGAGGGGCTGAGCTGGGTATTGCGAGGGAGCGTAGAGACCGAGCCCGAGCGAGCGAAGCGAGCGAGGGGGGAGGGTGTGGGAGGGGGGTATCCCCCCTCCCACAGTAGGGAGATTTTTCATTTTTAGGGTTGCTAGCTTGCGATTTTAAGCATACTTGCATGCTCTATTTTTTCTCTTTTTTGCCCAAATAAATGTTTACTTGGAAGCGAGCGAAGCGAGCGAGGGGGGAGGGTGTGGGAGGGGGGTATCCCCCCCTCCCACAGTAGGGAGATTTTTCATTTTTAGGGTTGATAGCTTGCGATTTTAAGCATACTTGCATGCTCTATTTTTTCTCTTTTTTGCCCAAATAAATGTTTACTTGGAAGCGAGCGAGGGGGGAGGGTGTGGGAGGGGGGTATCCCCCCCTCCCACAGTAGGGAGATTTTTCATTTTTAGGGTTGATAGCTTGCGATTTTAAGCATACTTGCATGCTCTATTTTTTCTCTTTTTTGCCCAAATAAATGTTTACTTGGAAGCGAGCGAAGCGAGCGAGGGGGGAGGGTGTGGGAGGGGGGTATCCCCCCCTCCCACAGTAGGGAGATTTTTCATTTTTAGGGTTGATAGCTTGCGATTTTAAGCATACTTGCATGCTCTATTTTTTCTCTTTTTTGCCCAAATAAATGTTTACTTGGAAGCGAGCGAAGCGAGCGAGGGGGGAGGGTGTGGAAGGGGGGTATCCCCCCTCCTACAGTAGGGAGATTTTTCATTTTTAGGGTTGCTAGCTTGCGATTTTAAGCATACTTGCATGCTCTATTTTTTTCTCTTTTTTGCCCAAATAAATGTTTACTTGGCAGCCCAAGGGGGGGGGGGGGGGGTTTAAACCCCCTAAACCCCCCCGTAGATCCGCCACTGGACCATTCCAGTCAAAGCTTATTGTCTTCACTCTCCCTTTCACATACGCAGGCATGACAGGGGTGTCGCTAGAGAATTATGAATGGGGCAATAGTAACTGTGCCAAGAAAAAAAATTCCAAAAAATTTCCAACAATGAAAAAGTAAAACTGAAGTTTATATTTTTATATATTTTTGGACATGCCAAAATACTGACAGTTTGAAACGTTACAAATATTAAGGTGTATTGCCATCCCGCCACACCAGTTGTGCATCCAGGATTTTGTAAAAGATGGGGCACACATTGCAGAAAATTCTCTGACAAGTTGAAAAAGGTCATTTCAAAGGAGGCGGAGGGAGGGGGTACAATCTTGAAGTTGTATACTGAAGGTATGTCACTCTGTATCAAGGGGGGCATGGGCCGGAAGTGCCCCCTAAATCTGATACTGCCCCCTTCCACCCCACCCCTCGAGCGATACCACTGCTTTTTCTCTCATTTTTTATCTTTCTCATTCCATTCTAACTCTGGCTTACCTTTCACACAAACTTTTCATTTAACATTTCTATTTATGGAACCCCTGCCCCCCCCCCCCTTTGAATACTCTATGTAAAAGTATATCACATGAACATTATCACTAAAATGAGAATTCAAGTTAGAATTAAAAAGCTCTCAGAATATGTAAATGTTAAAGGTAACTAGATAGATGACTTTCCATCCCCTTAACATGATTAAAGAGATGAACTAAATCCTTTGGTTTTTTTTGTCTATTTAATAACAATAAATATCAATTCAAATAACAAGTTTATAATTTGAAAAAAAAAAAATATTGAAATTGCACATCCTTGCAGAAGTCTAGTGGTAAGTCAAATTTTCATATCACTTACTAGTACAGTATATCACTGAATGAATATTTGGTTTTTCTCACAAGTTCTCAAGCAATTTGCATATCATCTGTTTCATTCTATTATACTGTTGAAATGGTCACTGACATAAATCAAATCTAGGTTTTGTTAAATTTCATTCAGCTGAAGGCACTTATTTTTTAGAATTTCAGCAAATGCAATATTCAAACAAAAATCCTCCAAATCAGAAACCCTTGTTAGGGATATCTGTATTGTTTTATTCTGAATGAAATCGCCAACTTCATTGCATGTATCCACTCGTGAGACTGCTGATCTAGCTTACAGGAATGAAGAGCTGTAGTGGTAATCCGTAAGTCTGTTGAATGAAAAGAGAAAATAGAACAAATTAAAAACTATTAAGGTTGTAAACAATAAGAAAGGACTGCAATGTGCCAGATATGTATATATGCATGACTCAAACAGAGTGAATATTGCTTGATAAAAAGCTATTTTACCCACATTCATTAAAATTAAGTTCTTTTGTAAGCATGAAAATGGAAATGATGAATCCTTATAAAAATTAAGTAAAATTCCTATATTTGACTAAAAATTCTTTTTCAGGTGAGAGGGAAAGGAAATTACAATAGTTTTAAATAACTTGCTTCCTCTTCAAGTTGTGTACTACTGATATAGGCCTATTATATATTTTTTATATTGATATATTTTTTGAAACCTTTTTTTTTTGTGGGGGGGGGGGGGGGGGTAATTGCCAAATTTAATTATGCACAGTAAAGGCCTACCTCTCCAAGCTTGAGCATGCAGGTCAGTATATCTGCTCTTTGTTCATTTCTCTGGATTGTGTATCTCAATATTCTTTCACCATTCATTGTAAAGAATCATGCTGTGTAAAAAGAGGATAAATAAATAAATTTATAAGTGCAAGTATAAATGAAAGTAATTTAGAGGTACACAATATATATTTCACAGAAATACTTGTACTCCACTAATTGTGACTTTTTTTTAAAATCTTCTCAAACATCTAAATACATCTAATTCAGATCATAGATCAAAGCTCAAAAGAGACCGTTTTCACAGATTGTATTGTGAATAAATGTGAAGTGTAATCTTCTCTTTCTTTTCCATGCTTACACACAATGCTGGGCTTTGTTGGTAATGGTTTAAAATGTTTGCATTAAGGACAAGCTATTAAAAAATCAATGGCAACTAGTAAGGGCATCTGTAATATGCTTTTAACTAACACATTTAGGGACCCCTGGAAGCCCTAATTGCTTCTATAGTTCATTTCCTTGTTTCCTGTTAAATTACAATATTTATGATAATCATAAAATGATTCAAATTACACTTTACATGTATAAGCATATAGATACTCAGGAAATGTTCTGTAAACTTACCTGTAATTTAGGAAGGCTAGATTTCTGCTTCATCATGTATGGTCAGTTTGCATTTGCGCAATGTTTGAATAACATTTCTTGGGTTCCTTTCCATTTTGATCTGTTAAAAAAAAAAATAATGAAAACAAGAGTTGTCATTTTTGGGGGGTCTTTCTTGTTACAGTCATAGCTACATTGATAATAATTGTTTTTATCAGGCAAATAAATTCCAATCCATTATTTTTCAAAGGTCAAAATTCAATAATCATCAGCTATCTTATGTTTATTAAGGTGCATTCAAGCTACATAAGTTTCTTGGAAAGAAAAAGAAACAGCCTCAGCAACAAAACTTTCTAGTGACGTGTGTCTGAAATTTTGATCAGGGATCCCTAAACTGGCTTTAACAACCAGACTGAATTTTTGCCCAAAATACATTTGCCTCCACCCCCCCCCCCCAAAAAAAAAAAAAAAATCATATTCTATCAGACTCCAGTTAATTTAAGTCAGTTTAATTGACCAAATGGCATGAATTGAACCAAATATAGTAGATCCAAGTCTTTTAAGAACAAAAAAAAGTCAGGCGTGAAAGTGAAGTTGAACAGAGTTCTTATTAAACATGGTTAGAGATCTAGATCTTCTTTGACTTTGTCCCCCAAGGCCAAGCACAGCTTTCCTTTAGCCCTAGGCCTAGCCAAGTCTACATCTACTCAAGATAGACTATCCTTCAGACTTCGGTTTATGGAATAAAGTTTCAACAAATATTCAGAGTTCAAAACAGTAAACCTCGTGTAACATTAATGATTTTATATCAGCACTAATTCATATCTTATCAAAATCATCGATATCGTAGAATAGAATCCCACCACACAGTCACAGATTCCAAATCTAACGTTAACCGTAGTCTCGGAGTTGGACTAACGAATACGCTTGTGTGCACCATACAGATGAACAACATGAGGAAATTAAGCTTATGGTTATGCAATACAGTCTATCACCATTTAGAGTTTAATAACGTTAGATCTGTTTAGATCTTCTTAGATCCAACTTGTTTGCATGTATTGAATTTTTGACGCTGTCGAAATAGCCACCGCGCCAGTGGCTGAAACTGACCCGTGACTGCCCGGGTAGCTGTCATGAGCCGCAGCGTGTGAGGACAGCGATCTCCGTGTCAAACTACATCTCGACGATAAATTTAGAACTGTAATTTCGAGAGAAAATTGTTTCAATCCTTTTTCAACACAACTCTTGTGAATCCTTTTGAAATATAGATAAATTATCGTAGATCACCTAGAATTGTACAAGTTATTTTTATTAATAAACTAAATGTACGAAATTTAATGATAATTTGACCTCTACTCACCTTGTCCTTTTGAACTAACATCTCTCATTTCGTGCGGATGACGTCTGGCATATAATCTGCATAATTAATAGGTCTTGAATTGACGAAGTTGAGGTCAAGTAAATTTTGATCGATACTATCGAATTATGTACATATTCATGATCTAGCATCCAATCAAAGTTTCACAATAAACTGACACGCACAAGAAATATGAATAATGCAACGTATCGGGTGCTTATCGGGCTCTTCAAATGATCCGAAAGAGGCGGGCCTAATTCCATTCGCGTAATGATTTCCGCGCGTGCTGCTTTCCGTCTAGTAAATCTATTATACGTCTATGGTGAGCCCCTTGGCCCCTTATCTTGGCGTGCGCGTACGGGTGCGTCGGGTAGTCTACTCACGAGTCGCTTTTACGCTTATAGAGAGTGTGATTAAAATTGCAATGTCTCTTTATAGAATTGATATTTGAAGACCATATTTTGAATATAGTATAACGACATTGAACCTCTAACGTATAGAGCAATTTCCGGGGGGGGGGGGGGATGTCTCATTGAGACCTGGGGTGGTTTTCTGAGATTTATTCTATCTTGATTTTAGTGAAATAATCTTAATTGTCATAACAAAATGTACGCTTATGGCGCATCATTGGTTAATGCCTGCGCAAAAGCGGCTGCGTACGCGGAATTCATCTGCGCAAACACCAGTGATATGTTGCAATTTGAAATTTGACAATTAAAATCTTTTCACTAAAATCAATTGCTCCATGCATTAATTTCATCTCGCTTAAATTTTTGTAATTCTATTCTTTTTGGACTCACCAAACGGCAACTAGATAGATTTGCAATCCCTCCAAAATTCTAGTGCAAGACTCCTTACTTTCACACCTAGAAAGTCCTCTATTACACCTGTATTACGTTCTCTCCACTGGCTAGTCCGGAAAAGAGTCCATTTCAAACTTATGTTACTTGTCTATCGAGCCCTCCATGGATTTTCGCCACAATATATTAAATTTTTCGCATGCAGCAGCCAAATTGTGGAATAATCTTCCGTCGTCACTTCTCTGTATCACAACATATTCCACCTTTAAAGATCGTCTTAAGACTTATATTTTTCATCTGTGATTCCTTTAAGTGATTTCCTTAAGTAGTGCAAATCTATTTTACTAAATCCGTAATCAAAATCTTACGTGTATACATTTTATCTTATTTTGTTACCACCCTTTAGTCTCATTGGCTACCCGTGTGGGGCCTGGTGGCCTCAGGTGCTAGAGCTCCTATATGAGTTATGTGCTGACTGGGCTTGTCCCTTAAATTGTCAGTGAACAGAGTAGCAAGAGGGCACTGGGACTCACCGGGTGGAGCTGAGAGTCGCAGTGGGTGATGCAAATGTTGTGAAATTGTTCTAAGTTTTTAGTGCTAATAATCCAATATAACATAGATTTGTAGTATTTCTGGATTAAGGAGAACTGTTGCTGGGCTAGCGCCATGAGCGTCCTTGGACGGTGTGTGCGCTCAATAAGTTTTCACCATTATTATTATTATTATTATTATTATTATTTTTATTATTATTATTATTATTATTATTATTATTATTATTATCATTATTATTATTATTATTATTATTATTATTATTATTATTATTATTATCATTATTATTATAATAATAATAATAATTATTATTATTATTATTGTATCACCCCAATAACATCTGGACCCGTCTTATAAATAATTGATATTGATTGCAATTTACTTTGATATTGATATGAATCGCAACTCTGTACTTATACATGTTATAGATAGGAGACTGTAAATTTGCGATTGATTTCGGATCAATCGCAACTCTTTATAAGACGGGTTCAGGTATGAAAGTCTTGCTTACAGTTGACAGATCTTAGATTGGGTGAAACTTTCGCCTACTATGATGCTTTGCCCTTGCGAGAACTGGGTGCCGGGTATGTCGTAGAAGTCGACCAGTTGGTACCCTCCGTATGTTTTGTTCAGTTTCCTCCAGCTGTGCTGGAAGAATATACCAGCTCTCCCGTACTTGAACTGGCAGAAGAAGGAGGCGTTGCCGCCGAGAACGGCAGTCTGATTCTTGCAGACAGAGCTGGTCGATTCATAAGGGATGGGTTTGTTGAGCCATATAGGCTCTGCAGAGAGAGAGAGAGAGAGAGAGAGTGGGGGAAAGAAAAAGGGGCGGTTAGAAGGGGGATTCAGAAATAGAATCAAGAGAGAGAGAGAGAGAGAGAGGAGGTGGAAAATGTGAAAATTCTGTTTAAAACATATGTGCAGTAATATAATCATAATCATGATAATTATGTGTAAATTTGAGTAAGTTTGCCTTAATTCTGGTGGTACGAGAACATCATAATACAAGGTCATTGTTATTCAAATTTGTAATCATGCTAATCACCCTTTCGGAATAACTTATAATTTTGAGTACCGGTCATTTTTGCAGCCCGCATGTTGCAGAGCGCAGTTTGTTGAAAATTGCGCGCATTTGCTGGCTCAGTGCAGTGGGAAACTTGCATTTGCGAATTTTGACAAAAAGGCATTAGATGATGATTTTGGAATCCATTTTATGATAATGTCACGGCTTGTTTGCTCTAGATGTCTGATCTGGATAATAGTAACAATATTGACTGGCTCCTACTCACTAGATCCATATTGCCCTCACCTTAGATTCGGGCAATATAAATCTAGTTCACTGAATATGAAACTAGTGCTGCTCCAGGGATTCGAACCCCGTACCCTGGTGTTCACAGTCTGGAAACTTATCCACTAGACCACAACATCTCTACGAAAAAAATGAGTTAATAAATGCATAATCGACTATTAAAAAAGAAGAAGAAATCTGACTGATAAATCACATTCAAAAGATTTAATCTTTAAAAACAGCATGCTGGTAAGATTTAACATGCCCCCTTGCTTACCTATAATCCGTTGGGCGATGGTTCGACTAATAGTCTTCACTCCGTTTGACACCACGCAGGTGAAGTTTCCTTTAGCATTACTGTCTGCCGAAGTGAACTTGAGCGTCTGGTTGCTATCGTCTAAGAAGTACCTTGTGCCGGAGTTTCGACTTAAACTCCAGGAGTCGTAAGGGACGCCATTGAAGAACCACTGGATGTTGCAGAAATTGATGCTCTTACACTGAAGCTCACTGTACTGGCATACTCTTGCATACCTTATATTTGCGTCATCTTGGGTGAAGGAGGGATCTCCGAGCATACCTGGGAAGTATATAGTGTGATCGAAAAAAAACAACTTAATTTAAAATCTAGTAAAATGATAATAATACGATTTGTTTACACAGGGTACCTCATCGGTATACTGCCCTCCCTGTCGGAGAGCCCTGCATACTATTACCCCGGGTTTAGCCTGACAACCGTAGCTCAGTGCATTCTAAAAGTAGATCCCACCAGGTACCCACTTACTGCACCTGGGTTGAGTGTGGCAAATGTAGATTAATGTCTTGCCAAAGGATGCATTAGTGCCGTGGCAGGGAATCGAAAACAGTATAGCTTGTGATCTGCAGTCGCGGTGACTTCTCCACTACACAGCAACACCAATAATAAGTTAATAGAATTTAAACAAATATATTGGTTGTAAAATGCCCAAAATGAAAGTAATTTGTAGGTGATCCGACATTATTTTCCTCCCGTTCTCCTTTTATCTTCCTCTCTGCCCCACGTCTCTCTCTCTCTCTCTGCCCCATTACCATGATTACCATGATTAGAGGTTATGGTTGCGATTGGGTTTTTAGGTTAGGGTTAGGGCCAAATTTAGTTCCAGGGATTGATTGATTGATTGATGCAAGATTTATTTCATTTCATTTCCAAATACAAAACAATATGACTTACAAAGTACAAAATCATGAAATGAAAAAGGAACCTACTGGAAAGCAAAGCTTGTTTGTGTAGGTTCCCAAGAATAAATATAACATTAACATATATATCTTTTATAACATGGAAGACTGAAAGTGAAATACATATTTGACATAATAATAATAATAATAATAATAATAATAACAATAATAATAATAATAATAATAATAATAATAATAATAATAATAATAATGATAATAATAATTATATATATATATATATATATATATAAATATATATATATATATATATATATATATTGGCATATCTCTCATAACAGCATAATTGATTAAATAGTCATGAATCCTGTATCAATAATGATGAAAATTTTCATAGCAAGATGCTGTACACTAACGAACAAATGACAAGACAGGACTCAAAGGACAAGAAACTGACAAGATAGTACAAGACAGAACAGGACAAGACATGATAGGGTTAAACCAGGATAGGACAACACAAGACTAAACACGACAACAGAAAGAAAGAAAGAAAAAGGAAAGAAAGGGGAGAAAGAAGAAAAAAAAAGTCAAGAAAAACAAGAAACTGACAAGATAATACAAGACAGAACAGGACAAAACCTGGACAGGACAGCACAGGACAAAACAAGACAAAGAAAGAAAGAAAAGGGGAAAAAGGGGAAAGAAGAAAAAAAGACAGGCAAAAATCAAGAAAAACAAGACAGAACAAAGACAGAACTGCATTAGAAAAAAAGAAGAGAGAGAGAGGGAATTCGGATAGTTAAGAATTCGAAGTAGTGTAGGTGACTGATAGAGAAGAAATTTTCACCGGAGCACTGTGTCATACAACCAGCTTGTACCCTACCAATATATTGCTGGACATTTTAATGCCCAAAGGTCGAATCATAAAACACTGGGCAATATTCAATCCAATCAAAATTAATATTTATTTTCCTGTTCAAGTCATTCTCTTCACATCTTTCCACCAGTTCGCTAGCATAGTCATCATGGTCATATAATATAAGGAAATTGGTACAGAAGCAGGTGGAAAGCACTGGGAATCCCCCAAAATCATGTAGGTTGCCGAATAAGAGAGAGAGAGAGAGAAAGAGAGAGAGAGAAAGACAGCGCCACAGAACTACTCATAGACACCATACCATTGAGATGTGCTTTTCACAGGTGGGATGATGAGTCATTTACTTCGTTCAGTATTGTTATTATCATAAAAGATAAAATCATAATAGGGTCACAGATCAAGAATGTCGATTCTAACAAATTAAAGTGATCAAACATACACACCTATCTTTTGCAAATAAACACTGAATATCACCACCTTTTACCAGGTGAAAATAAATACATTTTTGATCATCATTAATAAATCAAAAGTTATGATACGCATTTGACTAATGTTTTCACACAGGAAAGTTGAAGGGGTCAAATTTATTTGGCTAAAGTTTTATGAAATTTCCTTTGAATACATTTCTTGAAATAATGCTTTGAATATTTAATTAGATTTCAAATTTGGAAAAACCAAGGCCACAAAATCTGTTTGTTTAAGTAGGTAACTCAGAGCACCAAACTTGCCATTGTTCGTAGCGGCTGAAATTCCAGAGTGCCTCTTAAATCCACAGTCATGAACCAGTTATGACACTGGATAGAAAAGGGTTGACAGCAATGACAGGTGTGATGCACAATGGCATTTTGTGGACATGTTTTAGAAAAATGCGAATCATAAAATTATTTTATGATAAAGTATTCAAAGAAGTGTCATAAAACTTATTCCAAATGATTTTGACATTCTTCGTCTGTGCAATATACAAACCTCAGTCTGATAAAACTTTTTAATTTCGAGTTACTAACGATATATATATATATATATATATATATATATATATATATATATATATATATAATGTATATATTTGTCGTAAGTGTGGTCTTGCTTTTGTATTATCTGTTTTACCTTTTGTTTTTATTTATTTATGTTTGTGTTGTATTTATTTCTTCATGTCAGCACAAAAATATTTTTGATAAAACAGCATTGTTTGCATTCAATAAGCAAAATAATAGGACTTGCCAGAACTCTATTATTTTATCCAGGCCTACATATGAGTCCCCTGAGAAATGATTTTACCCCTCATAATTATGATCCGAATCAAAGAAATTTTCCCTCACAGTCGGGGTACATGTAACAGCCTTCTTTCTCCACTGCAAATATACATAATGTAGTTCAAACGAGAGCTAGTACATCAACTTTTAATCTTTTTAATGTACATGCATGAAATCAGCAAAGCAATTAAAGGGAAGTCCACCCTGTTATTAAGTTGACTTGTATAAAAGAAGAATAATGAGGGAAACAGATTAGTGAAAATTTGAACAAAATTCGATAAGAAATAAGAGAGTTATGAATTTTGGAAGTTGTAGTCAGTCAAATACAAATTGGCAACTCCATGACGTAACTTGCGAGCTCCTTTTCGATTTGCTCAGTACAGAAAATCTAATATCTCTTTATTTATGATGAAGTAAAGGATTTGTTTCATACATGCAGGTTCTGTGTAAAGACATATGAGCAATTATGATTATATCTAAGGTGCATGCATGATTGAATATTTTCTTTAGAGAAAATGGAAATTTGTGATTTTGGGGGTATGGGGCAAATGGGAGAGGAGCTCGCAAGATACGTCACGGAGTTGCC
Source organism: Heliocidaris tuberculata (assembly GCA_025618425.1). NCBI lineage: Eukaryota > Metazoa > Echinodermata > Echinoidea > Camarodonta > Echinometridae > Heliocidaris > Heliocidaris tuberculata. The sequence goes on from CM046850.1 coordinate 27,105,452, forward strand.
ATTTTGTGTTTGACTGATTACAACTTCCAAAATTCATAACTCTTATTTCTTATCGGATTTTACTCAAACTTTCAATTATCTGTGTCTCTCATTTTTCTTCTTTTATCGAAATCTACTTAATACCAGGGTGGACTTTCCCTTTAAAGGTATAGAATAATATTAATCTACAACTACCTCCTATATCCTAATCAAATGACTGGGTGAGCGCAGTCACGTTTGAATCATTTTTTGGGACCATCACATTTTTCAATAAAAAGCTTGCAATAGTTCACAATACTTTCCAACGATTTTTAAGTACACGATACGCAACAGTGCGCATAGAGCATAAGCGTAGCACTGCGCTGGATCCCGTGATGAGGTTAGTCAGGATCGATAGGGTTAATGTAAGCCAAATTTCTAAATAAATCAAGACTTTAACTTTTTTTTTCCCTTATATTATTATTTGTTTTAAATTATTTTTTTTAAACATACAAAAATAACTGACAATGACACAAAATTGTCTAACAATGAAAATATAACAGATAAAACAAGAATATACATTTAAAAAATTTAAAATAAACAAATATTTGAAGAGTGAATCAGTGTGGCCAGCGAAAAAAATACTATTCTGCTAGGGAGCAGCTAAAATTCTGCAAAATCAAAAATTTTACTGCTAAATCAAAATTTTACTCAAAAATGCTCTGACAAGCAAAAAAAGAAAAAAAAAGAAAAAAAGGTTATCACCATTTTTTTTTGGGGGGGGGGGAACTTTTTACTCAAAATACTCAAAAATTCTCTGACAAGCAAAAAAAAAAAAAAAAAAAAAGGTTATCAGCATTTTGGGGGTGTATTTTTACTCAAAAGTGGCTGGCAAGCAAAAAACAAAAACAAAAACTAAATTCTGCCAGAAAGCAGAATTCTGCCAACTCTGGCAACCTTGGGTTAGTGCGTTTATACTTTGTGTGCGCGCTATAGAGTAAGCCTATTAAACTTGTGATATTTCACTTAGGGGTTTATGCGAATTTATTTAAATATCTTGCTCCTACATATTCTAAAGTTAAATCGCTGAGAAAATTACCACGGACATTAACATACATTTACAAATCGATGTCAATGCCCGTGTCAAATTTTGTTCGACAAAATGAAAGGGTCCCAAAGCTACGCACATGTAATAAATGCAAATCTTAATTTTGGAGCTGACTGGTATAAATTTGACCCCGACTTTCACACTTTTAGTGATAATTATCACAAATATAAAGGGAAATTATCACAAATATAAAGGGAAATTACACATTCTTTTTGGCAAATTGATGATATTCTCGTTGCTTATTCACAGCAGAAAATTAGCGCATTGAACGTGTCGCATTGCACTTATTTGACTTATTTGCGAGGTGCGTAGCTTTATAGGCGTGTCAATCTATGGAAAAAAGTACCTCAACACCAAAAAAATAAACAAACAAAACAAATCAAAACAAAACAACAAACAACCAAAACAAACAAACAAACTAAAAAAAAAAAAAAAAAAAAATCTGTTGTGTTTGACGTCAGGAGCAACATAATAAAAATCTAAGAAAATAGGACCTCCGGAAAGTGGTTATTTTCAAAATGGCGTTCAAGATGGCCGCCAATACAAAAAATGACCTTAAAATCATGACATATCTGTCATAGAGACGATTTTGGTGTCTAGACCTAGGTTTGCGGGTCGAAAAGTTCATTCAGACCATTTTCAATGTGTTATGGCGGTCATCCCTGCCGGAAAGAACACAATGTCCCACAGAGTGTTTATATTGTGTTCCCATAGTCGACTCTGTGAAGATGTGAATCATATCTTCACAGAGTCGACTATGTTAAAACGCTCAAATTTAACGGTGTGAAGATGATTTCACACTGTGTTTCACACTGTGAACGCAAATTATAAATGATATACTTGCACAGTTTTATATCACATGGTTTCAATTTATTAAACCTTCTTTTTCCCCTTTATGTGGATATCCCGGTTTTATTGTGTCAACAGTATCATCTCGAGCGAAGTTGTTTCATCTGCAAACAACTAAAGAGTACATGTTCTTTACTCTGCAGTAGTGATGCTAATGCTGGAATCCCTTCCACAATATCATATGACTAAGGCCAGTGGCGGATTTGGGGGGGGGGGCAATCCCGGCCCGTGCCCCCCTGAAAGAAAACAATGCATTGTGCCCTCTCTTTTTTGATTGTGCCCCCTTTTATAACGGAAAACCTTTTTGTTTTTGTTTTTTGTTTTTTGTTTTGTTTTTTGCTTGTCAGAGAATTATGGAGGGAAACTGGACCCCTCCCACTGAGCGACTTTTGGAGAGCTGGGGAGACCAAAAAAATACGGATCTCCCTCCAAGCAGTTTCCCAAAGTTGACAATCCTGCATTTGTATGCCCCCCCCCCCCCCCCTTATACAAAATCCCGGATCCGCCCCTGACTATAGCATGTGCCTACCAGCATATTCAGGCCAACATCCTGTAATCTGAGGCACACTAGAGATAGGTTGGGTAAATCTTTTCAAACTTTTTACTATACATGCATTTACCGAACGTACATGTGTGAAAAAGATAAATGCCTACATAATGGGCAATCAACACTGGGCATAAATAAACCTACAATTGGGTAAATCTTCCCCAACTTTTTACTATATGCATTTACCCATCATGAAATAAATTAATGCCTACATACTGGGTAAACATAAACGCGGAAATACAAATAGGGCATATTTAAACCTATACAACAACTGGTAAACTTTCCCAAGTTTGTCACGTGCGCGCACAATGTCGGCATGACGACTTTTTATATATCGCGATCGCGCAACGAACCGTGTATTGTGCACTGTATGTGTAGCTGGGAACAATTAAGCCGGTCAGATCATGTCATTAGTGGACTTATATATTAACCAGATCAATGTGACAAGGATATACAAAACAAACTGTAGTTGGACGCAATAATGCACTGTATGTAACAGATTACATTTCCCTGGTCTTACATATGTTACTGTTCCTATCTTCTTTGGAAGAAGAGTTATAGGGACTTTTCAATATGTGACCCGTAGATCAAACAATTACCCAGAGGGCCAAAAGCCCCCAATATCATAAACAAAATGTAGTGTTCACTTCTAACCATCTTAAAATATAAAGTAGATCACCTTGAATGAGATAATTTTGGATCTTGGATACCATCTGGAATTATAAGGATATAAGACATTTTTTACGGGTATACCTATATTTTACAACTAACAAAGGGCATTTCTGTTTAAATAGTAACTTACTTCCGGTTATTTTGGGGATTTTGTTGTCATTTTGACGCAATATTGGATGTATGATTCATGGTTCCAGGACAATTAAACTGGTCTTGTTGGATTTTATACCCCTCTGTTCCTCCCAAACAGGAGATGTACACTGCCCTCCAAGAGTTTGGGTACACCTGTAATGAGAACTGATCTCTCACAATCACCCACAGTTCAGTTATCACCAGATATCATCAGATATGTGTGTGCGCGCTGTGAGCTAAGTGTTTCTTTGTTTTTTTTTCTGGGGGGGGGGGGGGTACATGTGCGTGTGTGTGTGTGTGTGTGTGTGTTGTATAAGTTAGTCTCAGTTTGAAGGGTGCTCTGGCATGGAGGTGCCTGGATGGGACCGAGCTCCGTATAGCAAACTGCTGTACATGTAATTTCACTGCCATATTTCTCTCTCTGTCCCTCTAGCTTTTCTCTCCCCTCTTCTCGTGCAATATTTTACAATTTCAGAATTATGATCATCATTAAATATATTTTATGTAAGTCAATGGTATAGAGTTTATGTTAAGTTATACTGTATCATTTGTATTTATTTCATTTATGCACCCGCAATCTTTAAATGTCCGAAAGCTAGTTTTATGTATTTTTACATGACAATATTATTATCTTGAATCTTGAATCTTGAATCTTGAATATGTTGCACTTCAACAATTTGGTATCAAACTGAAGAGTAGACATCACTCTTTAAGTTGAAACCAGTTTAATATATGTGTAACGCGTTTCAGGGGACATTCATCATGTTCATGCGATAAAAAGGCAACATAACCACCAAAAATACATGTACCAATTCCAGCGCAATTATAAGTTCACTGGTTTGGTCAGTTGTGTCAGCATTTTTTGCCCTATCGGCATTCTACAAAATCTGACCCTCGTTTGTACCGATTAATTTTACAAATTTGTTTACTGATATACCATAAGTATTCCTATATAACCATGCAGAAAAACTAGTATTTTCATCTCGGAAACACTTCAACATTTTGGGAACACAACAATGCTTTTTCTTTTCTTTTTTTTCATGGGAAGTCGTATTCTTTGCATTTGTGTATGTCATTACAAGAAAAATAATGACTAAATGAATAATGGTATGTAGTGAGATGCATGTATTTATTTATTTTTCAAAGTTTTATCTTATCATGTTTCAGACTTCTCATCTGAGAACCTGTCCCTGGTAGCGACAATAACACTGACGGCACACCCTGAGCACCTGGCTGGTCAAGTTGTGGAGGTAGTTGTGGAGATTGTCACTGGAAATGTCTTTCTATGCCTTTTGAAGATGAAAAAGTATTGTCTTTCAGCAGGACAATGACCCAGATCATTCTTTAAGGCTTTGCTGAAACTACCACGAGAAAAAAAAACACAAGAAGAGAAAGGGTCCTGAAAGATCATGGATTGGTCGCCCCGATAGAGCTGATGTGGGAAGAGCTGGACAGGAAGATCTGATAAAAATGCCTATCAAGTGAGCTTCATCTTCTGAAGGCAATGAAATACATTTCCAGTGACTACCTCTATACAAGTTTGTCTTCGAGCAGAAAAATGACCCAAACATTCCTCAAGGCAATGTAAAAACTACCTTTAGAAAACAGAAGAGAAAGGGATCCTGAAAATCATGCTATAGGAAGAGTTGGACAGGAAGTCCAGTCTTCGAATCATTTAATTTCACCTTATTTACTACCATCCATTGCCTTATATCTGAAATACAACTTTGAAGTTTAATAAGTACATTATCATGAGCTCCTGGAGACCTTGGGTCAAAGAAAATATATAACTGTATGTCATCGGCATAAAGATAATAATTAATACTATGTTGTAGGGCTATATAAGGAGAAGAAAAAGAAATGGCAGATCCAGGTTTGTCCTAAAGGGGGGGGGGGGGTGTGACGTGTTTTAATCGTGAAAGTTCACTGTGAAATATGGGGAGCATAGTTCAAATTTAAATTCAATGTCAAAATCAAAATTTATTGCACAATAATAAAGATAAATTTAATATAAAAATCAATTCTCTGATCTCCATTTTCATTGGCAAATCCAGCGTTTTCCCCCGACATGAGTTTTTTTCCAGAATGACTGTCGAAATTCCCACAACCTTCCAAAACTCTCCAAATGGGGATAGGTGTGCGCGTGTGGGGGGGGGGGGGGGCGGTTGGGAGTGGGGACGGGAGAAGAGTTTATCGATATAACATATAACTTTTTTTTACCGCTAGTCCATCGGGGAAAGGAGTAAGCATGGTAAGGGTGAGGAGGGGGGGGGGGGGAAGACGGGATAATAGTAAAAGTAATCTCATATCAATATCATTATTATTGTTATTGTTTTTGCTATTAATTATATTCTTCTTCTTATCATTATTATCATTATAACCATTATTATCAATATTATTATCATAATACATGTAGTCGTAGTAGTAGTAGTAGTAGTAGTAGTAGTAGTAGTAGTAGTAGTAGTAGTAGTAGTAGTAGTAGTAGTAGTATTAATAGCAGCAGCAGTGGTAGTGGCAACAGTAGTGATAGAGTAAGTAGTAGCAGAAGTAGTAATAATAGTGGTAGCAGTAGCAAAAGCAGCAGCAGCAGCATCAGTAGTAGTAGTAGTGGTAGTAGTAGTAGTAGTAGTAGTAGTAGTAGTAGTAGTAGTAGTAGTAGTAGTAGTAGTAGTAGTAGAAGTAGTATTCAATTCAATTCAAATTAACATTTATTTTCTTCCATTGATTTTGACAACATTCAACATCTATTCAAATAGTACGCCTGAATACACAAATACAATATAATTTAATACAGGAAAAGAAGAAAGGGACAGACAGAGAGAGGGAGAGAAGAGGATAGAGTAGTAGTAGCAGTAGCAGTTGAAATATTTATTAGAGGCAGTACTATTGTAAAATTTTAAATCACTTGTACATCATGCTATTGTCAACAGGATCAGAATTTATCAACGAATGACCGATACAAATTCCAGGCTCAGTATATTTTGTATATTATTGTTGAAGCAGTGTCTAAATAAATTGTTAAAAAAACAACAACAGACAAAAACAAAAACAAAAACAAAACCGAAAATAATGCTCAATTAATAGGGTCTACTTACGACTGCTATCATGTTGCCCCACGCATTTCGTCTCTAGACCCCAGATCTGAGCTCCAAGGGCTGACCAAATACTGATCAACAAGAATACAACTCGTCTCACCATTTCGAAGTATGCCACACTATCTTTAATGGCGTTCTTATTCAACGAAGAAATAATTTGAAATTCGGTAACTTCAAAATTGTTTTTTCACTCTTAGTTGCCACTGACGGAGCTGTAATAAACTTAATTATTCTGAGTGCGTTATTTGCTCAGGCTTCTCTCTTGTCAACAAGAGAGAGCAAAAGAAAGGAGAGAGACCGAAACACCACAGCCCCTTCAGAAGCGATGCTTGTGGTTCAGTGATTAAGAAGAGAATGATCAACCTCGGCTAGACTGTATAGTCCTACAAGAACCTCAACACCATTGTGGGTTGTATTTTGAAGACCAGCCAACATTCTGAGGAAGAGGGTGGCGGAAACAAGATGATACCGTTTAGCAATCAATATGAAGTGATATTCCTGACAGAACTTCCTCCCACGTGGCGGAAACTGGTTGTATATGGACACCGTGGTTATCTTTGGTAGCGCCCGAACCATCACAGCATATCAAACCATAAAAGTACGATACTACCGGATATGTATGTAGAATCACACTGTACACGCCGGTGTTAAAGAGAAAGTTGAGTTCTGGTTAAGGTGAAAAATAATTTGGGAGCTTTCTCATTCTTTTTAGTCAGTTCGGTTGGAAAAAATATCATAGGAGAAATGTCCCCTGAAAAGGATTGCTGTTCAAATGCCCGCATATATTTCGAAATCTGACGAGAAACATCTGAAATGTTTGGACCAAACTTTCATGCCGCATGTGTATGTAGTTCCGTATATTTCTGTGTACAGGACTTGTGACTTTCAACAAAAATGAATCAGTTTCTTCCTGTTTTGGTGATTCCAAATCCTCACAACATACACCAATACTAATCTACTATACATAATCAACCTTTCCCCATTGTTGCTATCCAGCGTCTTTCACAATCCAATCGCATGACCAGAACTCAGCTTTATCTTTAAGTGTTTATTTTGCAAAGCGAATAAGGACTGTTTGCTCGGTTTCCTATGGTTAAATTCATAGTACCAGATTGAGATCCTATTTATTTTAGAACCCTTTGTTGAATATACGATGATTCATATCACGCTTTATTGGCCGTGTGAGAGCATATCACAAAAACATCTTTACGCTACAATGGTTCTAGAAAATGGAGGTCTCTATTTTGCTTTTTCTATCTTCCTTTAAAAAAAAAGTAGTATGTCGAATTCTGTGGTTAAACTGTGCCGTCACCTCTCCCTTTTCTCTCTCTCTCTCTCTCTTTCCTCCTCTCCCCCCCCTCTCTCTCTCTCTCTCACTATATTTCTCCCTTTCTTCCAGTCTCCCTTTATCTTATTCTCTTTCTTTTATGTTTTATATTAGTTCCCATACCTGTCTCTATCTCTTATCTATTTTTGTCTCTATCCTTATTCCTCTTCTTTTCTCTTTGTCTTTCTCTTTGTCTCTCTCTTTGTATCTCTCTCTCTCTCTCTTTGTATCTCTCTTTGTATCTCTCTCTCTCTCTCTCTCTTTGTATCTCTCTCTCTCTCTCTCTCTTCTTTGTAAGAGTCTGATCGAAATGCTCTCCATGAGTGAGAGCCACCCCTGTGTAACCACTTCTGAATAGGCCTATACAATGACGGATAATAGAATGACGTCGAACCAAAGAAATATACGCCTCTGGACAATTCGGGGATTTCCCTTCCATTGATTTAGTTGGTCACGTGATATAAATCTACTTCCACTTCTACGTCGGTACCACAGTGGTTGATACTTGACAGGACCCATCAGTCAGGATATTCGTCAAAGGAAGAGTGTCTGGCAAGGTGCTTGTGTGCAGTGCAAACGGTTGGTGCTTATATGTACAACGTGCAAGTAAAAATTAAAGGGTGACTAAAATAGAAAATTAATTGCCCATTTTTCGTAGGAAGGAGTCATCAGGAGCCAAAAAATATCTCTCATACACTTTTTTATGCATTCAGTCGTATTTCATAATCATTTGAAAAGTACATATTTGCTGATTTACACAGTCATAAGCCCCGCCCCTAAAAAACCCATCGAAGCGACATCATGATCACGTGATCTGTGACGTACGAGAAGTAAGGGAAAATATTCCACCAACCTATACCGTGCGCACCCGCAGGCCCCGGCAGGCCCAGCCCGGTGCCGAGTATGACATTCACCGCATCGACCATTTGCATCGCATATTTTCGTGTGTTTAATTCCTCACAATAAATTTGATTTTGGGACATAATTTCATCAATAATGCCAAATCGGTGTATAGTCAAGGATTGTAATTCCGAACGGATTGTATTACCGAACGTGTACAGTTAAGCGCCTAAAATGGGTTTTCATACGCGTGGGATTACGCGTATGAAAACCACACTATTGAAACAAAGGTTGTGTCTTTTTCCCATAGGTTTCACACGTTCGGAAATACAGTACCTTTTTCAAGGGACCAAAACGCCGCGTCGTTGGGAAGGGGTTCACTCGGAAGGGAATATCGTATTAAATCTACGTTGTCTTTTAAAAATTCCATCAACTTCTTTTTCTGTAGGACTTTGAGCATTCATTATGTAAGTTTGACAGATATTCGTTTGATATTTTATTTGCTATCGATGATTTTCACTGGATCCACTACCATACTTGTACCGTTTAGTACATGTAAAACGAAGAAAAAAAAAGGCGAGAGCTAGTAAAAACAAACCAAACAAAAGCGTGCACCAGTCACTTAGTACGAGGGGGAACATAGTTGCCGTACTAAAGATGTGTAGTATATTGCACAGACGCATAAAACGGCTGTGTACGCGTTTAAGACCAATGCAAAACTATCGTTCGGCAAGCTCAGATGGATGAGAACATTGTTCAAAGAAAAGTTAAAAAAACAAAAGAGCTGTATATTGGGGCAAAAGTGTTCACTGATCTTGTAGAAAATATATTGATAATGATTATTCACTCCAAAGACTATATTGATTAATTTCCCTTTTTCATAAATTGTCCGTTGAACAGAGGGGTCAAATACCGCATTGTGTATACAATGTTACATTGCCGCAGCCTGCAGATCTTGTGCCTCTTACTCTTCATACGTCATTTGGGGGTGTGACGTCAATTAGCCAATCAGCTCACGAGTTTTAAGGAACGGTCCCAAAACCTCTACTTTTCCCCCCTTTTCGCCAAAACGAGACATAATTTTGACAATCAATTGCCAGATTCGTGATTTGAAAGCAAAAATACATGGAAACAGCACCTTTTTTCTCTCTAATTTAGTCACCCTTTAAAAAGCAGATCTCAGTCATCAGTGGCTTTTTTTTTTTTAAACAAAGCCCCCTGGAAGGTTTCTGCTGTAGCGGAAACCAGGATTTTATTTGGAAGTGTGTTCCATGCCACAGCTGTCTGTGGAAAGAAGGAGTTGTGCTACAGCTGGGTGCGGGTGGAATTTATTTGGGTGATATTGCCTGGTGTTACTCTGGGTCACAGGTGTAAGAAACTGATCTGGATTTATTGCAACGAGGCCATACATACATGTATAGTATTCCAATATACTTGTTTTTGTAAACCCCTTCCCTTATTACTTTTTGGAGAATCACGTTTCTATTCCAATTACAACAACAACAACGACAACAACAACAACAACAACAATAACAACAACAAACTTTTGGCGATTCCTGGGAGGTGTTTCACAAAGAGTGAAGTTTGACTTAAAGTCGCACTTAAATTCCTAGTTGAGTGCGGTATATGACACATCACCGCATTGGTCAGATCATGCGCGCTATTGAGTAATCTACCAATGAGATTACGCGTTTAATACCGTGTGCACATTGCACTAAGCATGACTTTAAGTCAAACTTAACTCTTTGTGAAACACCCTCCCCCCGGTTAGTTTAAGCAGGGAAATGTAACTTTCCTGGTTTAAGCAGGGGAATTCCCCTGGTTTAAGTGAGCATACTGTGTACTGTGCATGTACGATGATCGTATCTCTTTAGTTAAAGGCACAAAACTTCGTAAGTCGTAACGCATAACTCCGCCTCTGAACTGTATAGATACATTACCCCCGTAGACCCTGGCATTGGAAAACAGGGTTATGCTGCCCATTCACTCAGCATTTTGGGTTGGGGGTGTTTTTTGTTTGATGAAGTGTCAACTTAGAACCTGTGCTCGAAAACTAGTTTAAATCAGGGAAAAGGTTTGAGAAAAACGTTAAGCAAGGTTCCCACTTAGCCGAGTTGGAGTCTCGAGTTGTGCCGAGCTGCGCGAGCTTGAACTCGCGTGAACTCGCGCGAAATTTGCCTATTTTATGAGATCTGCATGAGTGATATACGACGCAACATCGAGTTTACTACGATAGCTGTATGAGTTAACCGAGCGCGAAACGAGTCACACCGAGCTTGGTATGAGTTGTGATGACCTGTGTACGACTTATACCGATCTATCAACGAGTTATCAAGATCTTGTTACGAGGGATAAGAGCTTTCTACGAGTTTCATACGATCCAGGGGGGGGGGGTGCATATTTTTTGGCGCTCTGCAACATAAAGATGGATGCCAGAAGCGTTTTCGCTATGCTTGAGGGAGAAGAGACCTTGATCTTCTGCACAATTTGTGTGACCCTGTCGTCGAGGAGGCGCCGCAGAAAAACGGATGTTCAGGAGGAGACCAAAGTGATGCAAAGGGGCCATTCTTAGTCTCGTGTATGACAAAAACCCCAGGCAACTGGGCTAATGTGAGCTCTATATAATGTTAAAAACCTTCCAAGTGTGTTGGTTTTTCCTCTATATATACAGTAAATACAGACATAGGTACGTGGAAAAAAAATAACAAAAAAATTATCAATGATGATACCTGTTCTACGTCAGAGGTCAACACGTTCAGGTCACGTGCGTGACCTCGCACAGAAGCAGGTTTTTGAAACTTACATTTTATCTTTAAATCTCTCTGAATTTTCAGAAGCTTCAATGTTCATATTAATGGTAGTTATATTTCATGGTACTATTTCTTAGAAAATAGCATTAATTTTGTTCGAAGTTGCATAAAATTTTTGTTATGTAATATTTTGTATCATGATGTATGGTCACGTGTGTGACATACCATAGGTAATGTGTACAGATTTGGTGAACTATTGTAAAAAATCATAATATTTAGTATTTTTAATTCATTTTGCATTAGCTGTATATGAATTATCATCAATACGGTAGAAAGTGATTCTCAGATCTTTTCTTTATGAAAAATACACAGGGAACACACAATTTATTTTCTTTTTCATTTTTATACATTTATGGATATCATTTATTGATATATTTATTGAGATACCGTGGAGGTGCTTTGGTCTAGTAGATAAGTAACCGTGTAACCCTACTGCAGATCACAAGGTATGGGGTTCAATTTAATTGCCATTGCACTATCGTCCTTTGGCAAGACATTTTATCTGCATTTGCCATGCTCGATCCAGGTGTAAAGTGAGTACCTGTAGGATTTATTTCTTGAATGCACTGAGCGCTACGGTTGTCGTGCTAAAACCAGGGTAATACTATGCTTGTAGGGCCCTTAGGATGAGCAATATTTAGTATTGATGAGGCTACCCTGGGTAAACAAGACATATAATTATTATTATTATTAATTCTTATTATTATTGTTATTGTAATTATTATCATTATTATATATAATTATCATTAATATCTTCTATTACCTTTATCATTAATGTTCAGACCAAAGAATCAAAGTAAACAAATCAAAAGTTTTCATGCTGATAATTATACAAGTATATTCATCTTCAGCTTGTTTTCTAAACTTAATTGTATAGGGTTACGCAATCAATTCAGAGGATTAAACAAGAGGAATACAAAAAGTGAAAACAGAATTAATAGGTCAAGAAACTCAACAATAATAGATGAAACAGACTGTACAAATGACTTGCCCAGTACATATGCACTTGACCCTTTGCACTCAGGTCACGTGTGTGACAAAGTTAGTTGGGCGATATTTAAAGAACGAAAATCATACTTGGAATAATATTTGGTGAGATGGAGGACATATACAAGTTAGCTTATGACAGGAAAATATAGATTATCCAAATTGTATTTTTCAAATAGCATAAACTTTTCATGTTTTGGGGTCACGTGAGTGACATTAGAATGCATAGACAAATTTCCTTTTTCCTTCAACTTAATTACTTGCAAAGGACCTAGGAAGGGTATCATTTCACTATATAGTGACAACTATTAAAGCTCATACTGCGAGATGACTATTATATGGTGAAAAGGGGATTTAAAAAAAAAAACTTTAACTTATGCCAATGTAATTGTATGAAAATTAGCATAATTGGATCTTCAATTAATGAAAAAAATGTGATCCATTTAACTTTACACATTACTCTTCAAGAATCTACTATTCAAAAACAGAAAGAATTAACTTCTCTTTTGTCAAAAAAGAGTTTCACTTTACAAAGAATGGCCCACTACCGCAATGTCCACTACAGCAATGTCCATTATCGCAATGTCCACCACTCTTGGATTTCTTGATCCGTGGTATTTTTCTTGCCTTGTTTGTTGGTAGTTGTGGAAATGGAATGGCGATGGCCTATTTTTCTGTGTACACGTGCGTTTAGGGTTGAATAAATGTGTTCTATCTTGAAAATACTTTTGGGAAAATGTAAATCGCTGCATAGTTATAGGCCAGCTGACATATAATGGTGCGCTTGCAATGCACTCTGAATAAGCTCATACGAAACTCGCTGTAAGTCGCCTTGCTCGATCTAAACTCGCTGTAAGTCGCCGTACTCGATCTAAACTCGCGCTAATCTCGTGGGCAACTCCGCCTGACTCGTAACACAATCGAAGTGCTCGTATCCCACTCTTGGAAACTCGAATAGCACTCGGGTAAACTTGAAGGTGGCGAGTTATGAAGAGTGCATCTCGAGCTTCTTACGAGTAATGCGAGTATGTTGCGAATATTGCGAGTATATTACGAGTTTAAACGAGTTCAGCACGAGTTACAACGAGTTAGTGAAAATTTTGAACATGTTCAAAAATTTTGGAACTGCTTACGACTTCAAGGAGAGTTGTGCAGAGTTCCAACGAGTTACGCCGACCGTGCCGAGTTTTTGCGAGTTATCCCGAGTTACATGAAGAGCTTTACGCGAGTTATCGCGAGTGCCTCCTTGAGGCAACTCGCCACAACTCTCCATAACTCGCCACTATAACTCGGCTAAGTGGGAACCCTGCTTTAGGTGCTGTCCATTATGTATGTATACCTTCCAGGTGACAATTTTCGATCATTTCACACACCCTTTTCTCTGCCAAACCGGATTCGCCTCTGCTTATCCACATAAGATTCGGCTTCATGCTTTCACCTTTCTACTGGATATTTTTTTTTCAAATTTGCCTAGACTCTTTCTCTCTCTCTCTCTCTCTCTCTCTCTCTCTCTCTCTCTCTTGGGCTCTCACTCCTCTCGAAAATCTGTCGTTGTTTCTCACTCTTCCTTCATCTATCAACTTGCTCTTTTTATATCCTCTCACAACCCCCCTCTCCCCTCGCTTTCAATATATTACTTTCTCACTCTTTCATTCTCTACCCCTTGCTTTCTATTTCAAATTTTCTCTATCTTTAATTGCCTCACTTTCAATTCTTTCCTCTTCCCCTCATTCTCTCTCTCTCTCTCTCTCTCTCTCTCTCCTTCTCTCTTAATTGATAGATACATGGTGCTAAGCACGATTGGTCCTACCGTATAAACACCTTTGCCGATATTCATAAAAGCGTTTTAACTTTAAGTCTAGGTTTAAGTGGGTAGATTTCTTTTAATGATTTATGGAGCGCCAAGTGTCAACCTTCTCATCCCGGAAAAAAAAATACAATAATTCTTTAACTATTAATGAAAAGCAAATGTCATGTCAACATGAAATCAATTTCTTATTTTTCATTTTATGACTGAATTAATTTCGTTTATTCATTTTATGGTATAACATTAATTTTACCAAATAATGAGCTTGACACTTAGCATTCCATATATGAGTAGACTAAATTAAACCAGGTTCAACTTCGTTCACCTTTATGAATACGGGCCATCGTATTAGGGTTAGATTTAGGGTTAGGTTTAGGATAGGGTTTAGGCTAAGGCTTAGCTTATCTCTAATCTTAACCCCTCCATCCCTAACGGCAAATGATACGGACACAATGCAAACGATGAGGGTGTAACGGCCATATTAATCATATGTCCCAAGTTATATCGGTGATCCGACACATGATCCGGCGACATCAAAGATAAAGGATATAAGGCTTATGATTGTATTTGGTTTTTTTAAGGTTAGGTTTATAGTAGAGTTATGTATAGTGCAAAGGTCCATGGTTGAAGTTGGGAATTTGGTTCCAGGTGTTATTAATTGACCGCAGATTACTTGTCACCGGAGCATGCGTCTTAGAACCGTCATATCACTCAATGCAATGCAACAACTATTTACTTCTTTTAAAGCCCGGCTCCATAGCCTGGCTCACACGAGGAGTCATTTCGATTGTGTCAGTACCTGCGCTAATCAAGCCTGTGAAGGCAATGAAATCATACGCCAGTAATTACAAGTGTTGTTTGCACCGTTCATTCTGCAATCACTTTTTAAACGATATCACTCTTTCATGACGTGCAACAGACCGTACAAAACACTGACGTGGTCATGACGTGAGTAAATATCGCCTCGTGTGAGGCGGGCTTATATACGATTAAGAAAGTGAAACTTTACAAGTTAGACAGGGTTTAATTGAAATTTTATTCGTTAATGAATTTGAAATTCTATTGGCATTCCTGGAAAGAGTCTTATGGCTTCAAGATATCCATAATTCACCGAGTGAGTCAATACAATCACATGAAAATTTTCTTTTCTGCGGTTGGAAATCATCATCCACTGTGCTGGAGCAATATAGTCTATTAAAGGTAAATCAGTATTTCAATTCGAACGCTTCAATACTAACCTATAGTAGATGATGATATGGAAACTAAGTTAGACAGAATTTTTAAAACGTATTTTTCTTTTCAGAAATTCATGAGATATGTTTGATCGACTTTACGAATGTCACCGGACAAGGTCATCATCTGAAAAACAAACACAACAGAATACGAAGTTATACTGGATTTCCAAACCGATATGAAAAAGCATTGAGAAAAAAAAAATAACATATCCATGATTCAAATAATAATTCTGTAAGTATATGAATATCATTAAGATCGATATTTTGGAGATTTTCACGATGATTTGAATAGGCCGATTGTTTGGAAAATCAACAACTACAATTCAGATTGAATATCATTAAGATCGATATTTTGGAGATTTTCACGATGATTTGAATAGGCCGATTGTTTGGAAAATCAACAACTACAATTCACATTGAATATCATTAAGATCGATATTTTGGAGATTTTCACGATGATTTGAATAGGCCGATTGTTTGGAAAATCAACAACTACAATTCACATTGAATATCATTAAGATCGATATTTTGGAGATTTTCACGATGATTTGAATAGGCCGATTGTTTGGAAAATCAACAACTACAATTCAGATTGAATATCATTAAGATCGATATTTTGGAGATTTTCACGATGATTTGAATAGGCCGATTGTTTGGAAAATCAACAACTACAATTCAGATTGAATATCATTAAGATCGATATTTTGGAGATTTTCACGATGATTTGAATAGGCCGATTGTTTGGAAAATCAACAACTACAATTCAGATTGAATATCATTAAGATCGATATTTTTGGAGATTTTCACGATGATTTGAATAGACCGATTGTTTGGAAAATCAACAACTACAATTCAGATTGAATATCATTAAGATCGATATTTTGGAGATTTTCACGATGATTTGAATAGGCCGATTGTTTGGAAAATCAACAACTACAATTCAGATTGAATATCATTAAGATCGATATTTTGGAGATTTTCACGATGATTTGAATAGGCCGATTGTTTGGAAAATCAACAACTACAATTCAGATTGAATATCATTAAGATCGATATTTTGGAGATTTTCACGATGATTTGAATAGGCCGATTGTTTGGAAAATCAACAACTACAATTCAGATTGAATATCATTAAGATCGATATTTTGGAGATTTTCACGATGATTTGAATAGGCCGATTGTTTGGAAAATCAACAACTACAATTCAGATTGAATATCATTAAGATCGATATTTTGGAGATTTTCACGATGATTTGAATAGGCCGATTGTTTGGAAAATCAACAACTACAATTCAGATTGAATATCATTAAGATCGATATTTTGGAGATTTTCACGATGATTTGAATAGGCCGATTGTTTGGAAAATCAACAACTACAATTCAGATTGAATATCATTAAGATCGATATTTTGGAGATTTTCACGATGATTTGAATAGGCCGATTGTTTGGAAAATCAACAACTACAATTCAGATTGAATATCTTTAAGATCGATATTTTGGAGATTTTCACGATGATTTGAATAGGCCGATTGCTTGGAAAATCAACAACTACAATTCAGATTGAATATCTTTAAGATCGATATTTTGGAGATTTTCACGATGATTTGAATAGGCCGATTGTTTGGAAAATCAACAACTACAATTCAGATTGAATATCATTAAGATCGATATTTTGGAGATTTTCACGATGATTTGAATAGGCCGATTGGTTGGAAAATCAACAACTACAATTCAGATTGAATGACAATATTTCATACAAATCGAAAATGAAAAATAAAATTGTAAGAGATCATGAATGTATTTAAGTAATGAATTTTTTGAATTAATTTATTGTGAATATTATCTTTTTGGTTGGAAATATTATGCAAATGAATGGATCAATGCAAGAACTTTGATACAAAACTTGATGATAATACAGTTCACATTAGAAATACAATTCTTCGGTAACAGGACACCCCTAAATAGCCATACTGCCATTAAGGTGCGGTTTAGATTCCTAAATTTATTATGCGAATCACATTGAAACATTTTGTTTGAACTGTGTACTTTAAATCAACGGAGGGGAAGTCAACAGAAACATGAATATTTTAATGTAACTGCATTTACACATAAACTGTGAACTTCAAGATTCATAGTGCATACCGATAATGAGAGGTGAAAAGAGAATAAGAAATCCTACCAACCTAGACGTAGAGGAGCTTGTTTGGAGATCCAGATACGTTCGAGATCTTGTTGTTGGAGGTCGAAGCCAACATAGATGAAGTGCTCTTGCCGTAGAGGGCAATGCCACCTATACATTGAATAAAGAGGAAATCATGTTAGTCATTCAAACAAAGCCAAACATAAAACATGGACCATTATGTCAACGAGTGAATTATGGCCCATTGCACAGTTGCACACGAGGCGTGATTTCCCTTCGCTGTTCAAGAGCATTAAGGCATGTCAATGCATAGAATAGGACCAGGGGCAAACTCCAGGCACAGACGCAAACCCTTGAAACCGTGTGCGATGACCTAGCGCAAGTTTTCGGATTTGTTCGAAAATTGACTTCGACGGAACACTGGCGGAACAATCTACACTAACCAAAGAGTGCGTACAGAACATTTACGTGACAACTCGTGCGCATTCGTCAATATCTGTAGGGGCTTTTTATTCACTGCTTACTACGGCATGAATTCTGCTGAATTTTACAATCCATTGGGGTAAGGCCTCTTCTGCAATGGGCTTTAGGCGTCAGCCAGGCCAGTTGCTGACGAGGCGTCATTTGCACGACGTAAAATTGTGTCAGGCACTGGCGCGGCCTTTGACGTGTCATGTATATCTGATTTCGTAGAGAAAAAAAAGTGAATGCAAAATGAACAGTGCAAACATTGAATTACTGGCGTATGCACTAATTTCCTTCACAGGCTTAACCCTTTCGAGACAATTGACCACATTTTGTGGTTTGGATCAATAACTTTTGATTCAGAGCCTTAAAAAATATACCAGATGCATGAGTAGAATGAGCAAAAATTTCTGCACACGCTATGTCCATTTTTGTTGCATAACCATATTGCATTTGATGCCAGGAATTTTAAAAACAAGAATGAGCTTTAAAATCCTTAAATTGGCAACACAATGAGAGGTTCAAAATCATTATTTTTCATCAAAATTGGCACTTTTTCAACTTTTCAACAAAATTCTTAACCATATAATATATTGTTTTCAAAGACATTACACCTTATTAGAACCATGTAGAACTAAAAGAAAAATATTATTGTTGCCAATTTGAAGAACAAAATGTGATCAATTTATCCCTTAAATAATTCCTGTTCTGAAAGGGTTAACGAGCGCAGGTAATCAAAATGACTCCTCCTGTGCACCGGGCATTGGTCAAGGGACATAGTGTGTGAAGAGGCATACCAACAGATATGAAACGGAAAAAAGCGAGTCTAAACTATAATATTCAGGCATCTCTATCTCAATGTCAGCCACCCCAAAAATGCAACAAGCCAAAACAGATGATTTTTATGCTTCAACAAACACCCTCACAGATAGTTGGACCCCCCTCCCCCCCCCCCAAAAAAAAAAATAAATAAATAAAATAAAATAAAGAAAAGAAAAAGAGGGGGGGGGGACATGGACTGAAGTTTCAATTATTTACCTTTATAATAGAGTGCATGATTACTTAAGAATAACCAGTAAAAACTGACTCCCATAGTGTTGCTGGTTTTAGATAGGCTTGAGAGTCGGGGGAGTGGGGGGGGGGGGGGGACCAATACTTTTCTCGCCAAGCAACTTACAAGTCTGATTGTGTCGTATTTTACGAATTAGAATTGCCATGACTTCAGTACGTGAGATCAAAAGTGCGAAAGCTTGTGAGTATGAGTGGTTACACATTCGGGAATCGACACTGGGACATCGGTAGGTTGTTATGTAACACATAGAAATATTCGATATAGTGTCCATTATCTCTAGTAAAATGTGGTGACATTATAAAGCAAGCAACTATTTCAAAGTCATACCAGCAACGTGTGGGCATGCCATAGAGGTTCCGCTGATAGTCTTGGTAGCAGAGTTGCTAGTATGCCACGTGGAGGTGATGGAAGTACCAGGAGCGAAGATGTCCAAGCAGCTTCCGTAGTTAGAGAACGAGGAACGCTTGTCGCTACTGTCCGTTGCTCCAACAGTGATAGCCTAATTATGGTTCCATTAGTGTAATGTCCATATCAGTACACATGATTATGATCGATGATAATAATAACAACAATGATGATAGTAACAACAAAAATAATAAAGATTATGATAATATTAATAATAGCAATTATAATGATAATACTATATCAAATGCTATTAAACGACGCATTAATAATGCCAGCTATCTAAATAATGATAACGTTTTGCTTATGATCTTCTTTTTATCAACAGCGTGCCTAACAAGTCAATTTCATGACAGATCGACGTGTTTTGAATAATCAGTTTAGTGTATATTGTATTAGGCATAATGGGATCTCTGCACGGGATTTTCTCTATGAACAGTAAGTACTTGATAAATGGTGAAGACGTGCGAAAATAGAATTTTTCGATGCCGGATTTTTTTCACAACACAAATAAAACTGCTTTGACACTATTCAAAATTTTATATTAATGCGTGTGAGAAATCCGACAGGCCTTTGAGATATCCCAATGTTTTTTTAGACTCTAGAATAGTTGTAGGATCGGGATTTTTTTGATGATATATAATTATATAGGATTGATTTGGCAATCTTTCGGACATTTTGTAGTTATGCGTATTTAAATATACGAGGCCTTTGGAGAATTACAAATCCTTTCATTAAGCAACGTCATAAAAATATTACAAAGTACTATGATATAAAGACAAAAGGGAACGTTAAAAAAAATCAGCTGATACTGATCTTTAAGGGCCAGCACCAAAGAAAACATTAGCTAAACTTACGGTGGAAACACGGGCTGGAGAGTAATTGCAAGCATTTCTGTTGTCATTACCAGCGGCCACGGCGGTGGGAACGCCAGAACTGATCAAGTTCTTGACGGCGGTGTCCAGGGCGGATGAGACGCCTCCTCCAAGAGACATTGAGGCCACGTCCTTGCTACCAGCGTTATTCTTTACATAGTCAACTCCTGATGAGGGGAATGAGATCCATATTTTGAAAGAATACTACACATTCGTCAATAAAAAAGGTGAAAGGATGTTTTTACACGTTTGTTGTAACTAATTGTCAGAAAAAAACGTATTCTAAAACTTTCATGGAGGGATTTTGTTTATATTCAGGACTTAAATCGTTTACATCCAGCAGCGACCAAACTCCAGATAAACTGCCAATCCTGCTATAAAAAGGCTTCCAAGGTTAAATAGATTCACCAGAGCATACGATATACCCTTCCTATCATCATCATCTCGGTAGTACGAAAATATACCTTGCATATTCTAAGACTATTTGAATTTTCTAAATTGTAATATTATTACGTCACAGTTCATGGCATTTCTGCTGTAATAGATTAGTGTTTTACCGCTAATGACTCCACTGTTGCTTCCAGATCCAAGACAGTTAAGAACCTTGACTCCCCTGATTTGGACTTTTGTGGCCACACCATATGTAGCGGAGCCGACTGTTCCAGCGCAATGGGTTCCATGTCCGTTGCAATCATCCTGATGTACAAAGCAATCCAATTTATTTCAGGTCTGTCTGTTTATTATCTCACTTTCACAAGCAAATGCAAAGTTGTAACATGTATGGAGTTGTACATCAACGCGGTAAATGATGTAATGAATATATATGTATGTATTATATATATCCATATTAAAAAGTTCCACGTGTTGGATAAAGGAAAAATAAACAGTTGGATACATATATGGCGAACCACTTGACTGTTTTCAGGTTCTTTCTTCTTCTTCTTATATATATATATAAATAAAATATATATATATATATATATATATATATATATATATATATATATATATATATAGTAAATAGTGTATGTATAATACGCGCTGTGATTAGTTAGATTCGCATCACGTGACGTGCAAAAATGTTGTTATAGTGCACGATCGGGCACTTAAACCTTAAACCTTCCCTGAGAGACAGACTGCAATTATAAAAGTTATATTCTACAAAAACAAATTTTTACAAATGAAAATAAATATGTTTCTGCCTGATCCGGTTAAAATATATGGATAAGAGATCCCATCAGAAATTGTTAAAGGGTACGAATCACCTAAAAAAAATAATTTGTGTACAGCTAGAACTTATAAAGTCAACCTCCGAGTCAAAACACTTTACCTGACCTTCTGTGGTTTAATGGTAAAGGAATATGAAGAAAATAAAGGATAACATAAACCCCCTCGCGCGGAACCCAATTCCCATTTTGTGTGAGCGCGTACGGGTGCGTCGATTAGTCCACTCGCAAGTTGCTGTAATGTTTATTTAAAGAGTATTTAAACTTGCAATTTCTCTTTACAGAATTAACATTTGAAGCTCATGCTTTAAATAACGTATGGCGACATGGAACCCCTAACATACAGAGCAAAATATATTTGGTGATTGGTACCCTTTAAATTGGAAGCCGAAAATATAACTTACGTTGTTTCCTCCAGCATAGTTCTTAACTTGTTTTGCACGGCCGCCGAAGTTATTGTGGGATGCCCTCACGCCAGTGTCGATAACCCAAACAGTGTAGCCAGAGCCAGTGCCTGTGACAGATATGAGCGATGCAATTCAACCAGTCGAGATTGTTAGCATCTCTGATGTTTTGTAATAGGCCTACTAGTATAACCCATGGAAATCCACGGGCAGGTAGGTACAGGGTAAATAAATATTGTATCAAATGAAATATTTATCTAAAATCTACCGCTCTACAATGAACGCAACAATGCAATTTCATAAGAGATTGTGATGGCATAATACTGATTAATTTTATCACTAATCGCTCGTATTCATCGAACTTTATCTAATTCCGGGTTGAATGCACCAAAAATTATTTTCACACCGTGCCATAACTTCTGCTTCAAAAACAGGAAAAAATATTTGGTTTTATTTTACAGCTGTTTTTTTTTTGGAAGGGGGCGCAATTTCATTGTTTTTACCGGGCGCCATTATCCCTAGGTCCTCCTCTGAGCATAAGAGAGAACTTGAGGGAGAGAGATAGAGAGAGAGGATGGGGGGGGGGGGGGGTTGAGAGAGAGAGAGGGGGGGGGTGGAAAAATATAATGAAATAGTAGCAGGCTGGGGAACAGTAAACAATGTTTTACAGTGCATTAAAATAAAAATTGACGACTGATTGCCACTGCGGCTCAGTATTATGCCATCACAATCTCTTATGAAATAGCAATGTTGCCTTCATTGTATGACATATGCCCAAACTGGGATAAAGAATTATGTTTACACGGTAACATGATAGATACTCAGGTAACCACTGCCGTAAGTCATTAATACAGAATAATTTCAAAGCAAATCCTATCCCTTTGAGTGAAGAACATCCGTTTCACAATTAATCACTAAATTTTATGTACTAAATTTGATATCCTGTACCACCCGGGAAGGGGGGGGGGCAAGCAATGTTTATTTGCAAAACAGATCAAGCCTGGCAAGTCCAAGCCGTTATCTATCCCACATCCCATCGATATCAATTCACATTCTTTCATAGCGTGTGCGCAGATGTGATAGGAATTAGCGGTCATTTTCTGCTCCTGTTCCTGCGTTACAACACACCCACCGATGAGGTGTAATGTACCCCAGCAACCCACCTTGACTCCGTGTGTTTCATATCGGGGACTTTCAGTCGTCCTCAGACGTCCAGGCTGCTGCGTTTGTCTTTGACCCGAGCTTCAGGGATCTCTCACAGGGATCAGCGCACGATGACCCTCATTTCTCGCTCTGAAAACCCCCGAACGCCTTTATACTGACCAACCCCTAGTTGAAAATCACAAAATTGTCGTTTTCTGCCCCAAAACAGCATTTCTCGAAATATGAACCTGGTGAGGGACAGCTGCGTGACCAAACCTGGTCCTCCCGTTTTTTCCAAGGGCGGGTTCCAAGAGGTAGCGGCAAAAAAGTTTGCGGCGTCGAAAGCCCCCCCCCCCCCCCCCCCCCCCCCACCCTACGCTAAGATGGCGTCCATGATGTTTTGCACAATGTTTGTCAAATTAAATATTTCCCCCTTTGGCTCTTTATATTATTTGCAATGTAAAAGGCTGCGCTATCACTTACCCCTTGGTCCATAGTTGTTGTTGAGTGGAAGACTGCGTTGGTCGATACGGTCAAGACCCCATGTGACTTGAGTACGGTAGACACCATCCTGCTCGACGTACTCAACGGCGGGTAGACGGCGGACCTGTGCAAAAGGTTTATATTGATACATATTCCGCTTAAAAGGGCTGTTGTCACTACCTTTTATTGCATTTATTTGAACGTATAGCAGCGTAATTTAATTTTAGCGATATAAGGAGTCTATGACATGACCACCCAAATATAAACACTTTTACATGGAGGATGGGGAGTCCCCGGCTTAACTGAAAAAGGGGAGGATGATAGCAGTTCTTAAATTTGCTGATTAATGATGTACGCGAAACATTGCGTCCCTCTTGCCTGCGTTACAGGTCCCACCCCTAAAGCGTGCAGTGTAACACAATTACAAAAGTGTGTTTTTTGATATTTGATATTATTTCTGAGGTCAACAATGAGTCCTCCGTTTGCAGAAAGCCCCTCTGAACTTTAGATATTATTGGAAATAACATTCATGCATGAATCAAAACACCACAGAGAAGGTCCTTCACTCCGCTTTTCTCTCTTTTCAGTTCTCTGGGGAAAGGACAGCTTCGTTCAAACCCCTACCCACAACCTTCCTCTTCAAAAGCCGATGAGAGTAAGGAAGCTTAAATTCACATTAACTTACAATGTCGAGCACATTATCCGTGAGTTCGGCGGCGAATCCATTGAGGACGTTTCTGAAAATGTTGCCAATTTTTCCACCGGAGAGACTGACGGTCCCGGCGATTTCATCAACGTCGAATTCATCCTATAATGGTATAGTTGATGATATGTTTAGTTGCAATAAAAACAAATCATTTTGACCAGGAAAGGTGTCAGATCAGTTATAGAACTATTATGAACGGAATGAGAGGGGTTTTTTTCTCTCCTGAAGAGTTTTCTGGAAATGGAAGACGGACTTATTAATCGGAACAGCCAAACTGTATTCAAAGCCGCAGGTTTAGCTGAAACATTTCTCCAAAGAAAAAAGAAAGAAAAAAGAAAAAAAAATAGAAAAAAAAAAGAATAAGACAACTTAAACTAATACGATTAAATCAATTTCTGTCCACATTGAACATGCGGAATGAATACTAAATTAACACATTTTTGTCAAGAGATGAAATCGTTCTGTCTTTATTTGCATTTTGCCCAATACTTTTGCTGCTATAGCTTTTATCTATTTTTTTAAAGCACAATACTTTTCGTTGGTCAGAAATAGAGAAGCGATATATAAAATAATTTCAGTTTTGTCAATTTTGTTTCAAAAAAGTTGATTTATTTAACATGAAATACATAAAAATGAAACCCGTCCTTGATGAGTCCAGTCCTGGTCTCGCCATCTTTACCATTTAATGCTTACTTAGTCAGTTATGAAAATATTATTTTCTGGTCTTGGTCTCAGTACCGCATGTCTCAAATACAACCCTTACTGTAGTTTGTAAATAACCATAATATTTACATTCAGCTTGATGATGTACTTTCCTGGGATGGGCTCGGAGTTCTCATAGAGTGGAGCCAGTTCGGCAGTGGCGACAGCCACGAAGAGAAGGGCGATAAAAGCACGCATCTTGACTGAAACAAAAATGGGGGAAAATAAATGCCTTGTTTAAATGATTCTGCACACAACTGGTACAAGAAATAGCGAACGCTTCGGCAAAAAAAGTTGTTTCTTCCCCTCTACATGTACACAGAAACAACAACCGATGAAAACATTACTGGCGTAATTGATTGTGAAAAATCATATAGCTCTCCCAAATATATATATATATATATATATATATATATATATATATATATATATATATATATATGTATATTTATATATATTTATATATATATATTCTGCTAATTCTAATGGTATGTAACGTTTTTGATATCAAGAAATGACGATGAATATGAACGGCTTACCAGATTCTAGGCCTCGGACGAGTGATGATCTCGAAGAAAGCTTCGGTAGGTCTTCAGAGTGATGATCTAGTAGAGAGCTGATCAGATCTGGTGATGGGCTAGGCGAGATGAGCTGTATTTAAGACTTTTTGGAGCAACAGATGGAGCTTTCCCGAGGCTCGCGTGATGCAACGTGTTGGGCAAAGGTGAGGAATCTACGTGACCAAATTGCAACACAAGCAAGATCTTTTATTTCTATTGTCTTTCTTACTATCTTTATCAATTAGTAAATTGCAATCCAAGCAATATCTTTTATTTTTATTGCCTTTCTTACTATCTTTATAAGTTGATGAATTGCAATTCAAGCAGTATCTTTTATTTCTATTGTCTGTCTCATTATCTTTATGGTTTGATAAATTGCAATGAAAGCAATATCTTTTATTTCTATTGTCTTCTTTTGGTTTGATAAATTGCAATGAAAGCAATATCTTTTATTTCTATTGTCTTCTTTTTAATCTTATGCAATCCAAGCAAGATCTTTTATTTTTATTGCCTTTCTTACTATCTTTATAAGTTGATGAATTGCAATTCAAGCAAGATATTTTATTTCTATTGTCTTTCTCATTATCTTTATGGTTTGAAAAAATGCATTGAAAGCAATATCTTTTATTTCTATTGTCTTCTTTTTAAAAATCTTATGCAATCAAAGCAATATCTTTTATTTCTAGTGTCTTTTAAAAAAAATCTTATGCAGTCAAAGCAAGATCTTTTATTTCTATTGTCTTTAAAAAAAAATCTTATGCAATCAAAGCAAGATCTTTTATTTCTATTGTCTTTAAAAAAAAAATCTTATGCAATAAAAGCAATATCTTTTAGTTCTATTGTCTTTTTAAAAAAATCTTATGCAATCAAAGCAAGATCTTTTATTTCTGTTGTGTTTTTAAAAAACATCTTATGCAATCAAAGCAATATCTTTTTTTTTCTATTGTCTTTTTAAAAAATCTTATGCAATCAAAGCAAGATCTTTTATTTCTATTGTCTTTCTCATTATCTTTATTGTTTGATAAATTGCAATGAAAGCAATATCTTTTATTTCTATAGTCTTCTTTTTAATCTTATGCAATCAAAGCAAGATCTTTTATTTCTATTGTCTTTTTTTTAATCTTATGCAATCCAAGCAAGATATTTTATTTCAAACCTTACGGTTTGATAAAATGCAATTCAAGAAATATCTTTTATTTTTATTGTCTGTTTTAATACCTTAATGAATGCCATAAATGCAGTTCAAGATCCATGTCATTAATGGGGTATAAACCCCCTCCTTTTATGAGAAAGATAGAGTTCCAATGCACCATCAATTTTCAGCTAATTCCCCTTTTTAGCTGTATATTAGGGTAATGATGTCGCTTCCCTAAAAAGAGGTGATGCATATGTGGAGATTGAGCATACTCACTTTAAACAAAAAGGAATTGAAAAAGCTTTGAAAGCGGTGACAATTTCTCTGAAACTGTTGAGCTGCTGAACGTTTTCTCCGTAAAAAAGTTGACTCCTGTATCTAAGCCCTAATTCTGCACAACCAGTTTTCAGGAGTTTGCTTGTTTTCCTGTCAAGATGATGATTCATTTATTGGTGTAGGGTCACGAAGTGATGGATCGGTTGCCATGATTGCGAGCAAATAAAACTTTTGGCCCTATTTTCGCATCTTATCTCATCTCGATTATAAGATAATAGTAAGTTATTTCTCAAATTATATCTATGATATCTTAAGAACAGACAGATGTCATTGTTTAATCTTTTGGGTAGAGGCCATTACCTACTGAAAGTAGACCTTTGGTGATACACCGGTGATAAATTTCAATAACTGTGTTCATCAGAGTACTGTTATGAATTCACTGCATCTCCAGTCTTTGGTGGTGTGTTTGGTGTCGAGAGCCATCCGAAAAAGTAAACCAGAACGCATGAACATGTAAGACTGATTTCGCTGTGAGCGCTGCTGTTGCTGATTTATTGAAAAGAATGCCTTTTCCACAAAGTTATGAAACAGAAATATACATTTCAAGTTTTAGTACAATTTAACTCGGGTTAAAGACTCATAACGTTTCCGTTGAGCCATCTCATTTGCAATGCACCTAAACATGGAACTTATACATGAGTGGACCTTTTCCACAAAACCCTGTAGTTCCCAGATAAAGTCTTAAAGATGAAAAAAAAAAAAAAAATCTTCTTTCACATTGACGGTTTCCTCGTACATGATCTAAATGTAATGAAATATTCCTAATTTCATTATCTCAGTATATCAGTATCTCACACGCTAATAATTGCTACGCAACCATTATTCTCTCATCCATCATTTTCATTTTTCATTTTCAGTCAGATCTCTAAGAGAGACGGTTTCTAGACAACTGATATCTAACTGAGGATGTGCGTACTATAACTATTTCCATTTTATATGATACCTTATCATTTATCGTTCTCCTGAAGAAGACGCTAGAAGCGTCGAAAATTCGAGAAAATGAAACATCAAACTTAGTGGCTACAATGTATCAACTATGTGGATACACCTTCTTTGTCCTGGTCTACTTCAATGCCAGTACGTGCATGAAATCGCTTGAGAAAGATGTTAGGAAACGTCGAAAAGTTGTGACAGGAATTAATGAACCGTTGGATTAAAGCATGAAACTACTTTTATTATATATATATATATATATATATATATATATATATATACAGCCCTGGAAAAAATTATTAGACCAGCTCCTTATAAAGGCCTATATGGCAAGTGTTGGCTATATCAGTAATTAAATTTTCAGAATGATTTCTACTAGCTAACTCATAATGAGTGGATGAATACTCCCCAAAACAATTAACTCGTCTAATAACTAATCCCTCGGACAATTACTGCCAGGGTAATTGCCCCTAGGACAATTAACCCCGGAAATTTTTGCTGAAGGACAATTACTTCTAAGGGGCATCCCAACGGATTGATAGTTCAGAACAACTAACAGAGTGTAAATATCCTAGATGCTAACTGTCCTCAGGGATATTCTACAGGGGTAGGGGTTTTGGACAAATGTCTTGACAGAAGTGGTCTGGGGATAATTGTCCAGGGGGTATGCCTAATTTTCTCGTAAAGCCATGTCCACTCCTCTGGAGGCAGTTTGTTCAGTTCTTGCTGAAAATTGCTACATTTGATAATAGCAGTCATGCCTTGTGGCATTCTGTCAACAAGGTGTTACATTTTTTTGCCCCTCACGGTAGCTCATTCATGCTGCAAGAATGTTTTTTTTTTTTTGTTTCATAAAATTAATTTTCCAATACCTTTAATTTATATGTCAGACAAAGAGTAGTAACACTTGAAATTCATCCTCTCAGACATTTTTATAGTCTATTAGGTGCTCCAAAAACTCTTTCTCATATGAAAAAAAGGGGTGTTGTAATTGTCTGGGGAAATTTGTCCGGGACAATTTGTCCTGGCTGTAGTCGTCCTAGTGGTAACTGTCCTGGGGTAAAAAGTCATAGGGTAGTTGTTCTAGTTAGTAGTAGTACATTAATCATGTATTAGCTGTTGATCATTTTCCTACTTCCATAGACAATGGACTTACCACTACTCATATACCCCAAAATGGAGCTGGTCTAATAATTTTTTACAGGGGTGTGTATATATATATATATATATATAATTGTAAGGAAATAGCATATACAACAGCTTTGGCAACTCTCGTGGAAATAATTATAATTGTGAGAAATGAAAATGAAAGAATAATGGTTGTGTAGCTTAAATCAAAGTTCCCCGGAGCTGCCCTCTCGTTTTGGAAATTTTGGCAAAGGCTGAAAAATGTCTCCGCCGGGAATCGAACCCGGGTTTTTGGCTTAAAACGCCAATGTATAATCTAATGATACATGTATCTCAAAGCATTCGCTTGGATCCAGCTGAGGCATGCGGCTTGTCTTTGTTCAAAACTCACCTTCCCCCGACGAAGGAATTAATTAATAAGGTTGAAGATTTGTCAATCTGTCGGTCAACTGAATCTGATGTCGCCGAAATCACTGGCCCGTCTCAGTAGTCTAGTGGCATTGGCGTTCTAAGCCAACGACCCGGGTTCGATTCCCGTCGGAGACATTTTTTCAACCTTTGCAAAAAAATTAAAAAGGGAGGACAGCTCTGGGGAACCTTGATTTAAGCTACGCAACCATTATTCTCTCATTTTCATTTCTCACAATTAAAAAAAAAATAAAAAGAAATATATATATATATATATATATATATATATATATATATATATATATATATATATATATAAATTGATCTTGAACAAATACGAAACCTATCCGTATCTTGAAAAACTATTACTTACATTTCGATATTAATATTTCTAAGTTAAAAATTATTAGATAGCCTAGTTCGATATCATATCTGCAGCATCTTGAGAAATAGACAGGTGTGATTGTTTGATGGTTGGGGTTAGTGTACGGCAGCAGTAGGTTATTGTGCTAGAGGTTATTATTTATTGCACGAAGGCCGCCAGCTTTTGATAAGTGAAATACCGAAATAATACGCTTAATTAGGACCCTTCGACTCCCTCATGGGTTTTACACGTGTGTATAGTACATATTGACGTTGTTTGAATTTACGTCCAAGGTCGGGTATCTAAACTATTTATTACCTCCAATTTTAATATTCCACTTGAGGAGGCAAGATCTTCATAGTAGCTTTATAGTAATGCTAGTATCTTGCTATTTATCGACTAAAATTTAAGAAATCTGACGAAAAGTTTTGTGAGGGCCATCAAAACTATACATTCCCTTTAAGAAGGCGTTTAATATTGATATGGCGCTCAAACGTATTCTCTGGTAACAGTTTGCCCAGGGCTTTATTTCGTCAAAGACATATTATTACGCTATAGTGCTATTGATACAGTTGGGTTTGGGCTAGGATTAATATAAGGTTAGGGTTTTAAGTACAGTTTTTGGTCCAGTGTTAAAGATATAGTTGAGTTCTAGTCATACTTTTACATTTTGAAAGACACTGTCTAGAAGTAATTGGGAAAGGTTCATTATGTAGTAAATAAGAATTGGTGTACACTCTGAGGTTTCGGAATCATCAAAATGATAGGATATTGACTCGATCTTGCTATAAGTCACATACACTACACACATAATTGTGTATAAAGGACTGCAACACATGTAGCATGAAAGTTTGGTCAAAGCTTTTCATGTTTTCAGCTATTTCGAATATGAATATATTTGAAGAGCAATTCTTTTTAAGGGGCATTTCTTCTACGATATTCTTCTAAACTGACATGAAATATTTGTTTGTATGTTTGTTTGTTTATTTATTGTTTCTATTTATAATTGTAACCATATTTCCAAATGTAATTCTATTGTACTATTGTAAATTTTATCTTGTAGACGGACCCTTAGAAGAACAGCTTCCAGCTGAAAAGCGTGTTTCCTTCCGATATGTGGAGAATAAATAAATGAAAATAAAATAAAATACCGCAGAGCAGTTGTCGCAGAAGACCGTACCATTCATCCATTGGTACTGGTTGCAATGCCTCTAATTATTACGTGTTCTCAGCTCTTGGCAATGTGCTTTATGTGGTAAGATGTACATCCATTGAGCCACTGAGCAGTAGCTTTGTAGACGGTGAAAATTTCCATCTTTAAATTTCATTATTATGAGCAAACACTAGCTATTAACCCTTTTCTTACTGGATACGGGTGGTTCCTATATTAAGCCTATTTGAATGACAGAATTCAGTAATCAACGTGTTAAATAGAAGCTAATTTCAATTTTGGCTTTGGTCGGCTTAACGTTTGGGGTTGATAATGATGCTATTATGTTTCCATGTATATATTTTTTTTAAAGAGAGATAAACTAGTAGTAAAAGGTTATCAGTTTGGGTACAGAAGTAAGAGAGCCAATTTTGTGTGCCAAGAGATTTTACACGCTTTCTTCTAGCATGGAACAATGTGGTATCCTCAGTGGCGTATCTACGGGGGGGGGGGGGGGGCAGAAGGGGCACGTGCCCCGGGTGGCACTTGAAGGGGGTGCAGAAAGCGCAAAAGAGAGAAAGAAAAGGGGGAGAAATAAAAGAAATTTTATGGTCTTTGAGGGTTTTTTGTGCACCAGTCAAGGAAAAATGCGTAAGAAATTGTGTTTTATAGGGTTTGAAATGCCCTCGCATAATTATGTTCACGATATAGCTATTTCGCGCCCCCAATGGCGTTTTTAATGTTTTAAACATCAATTGACTCTAGTTGCTTTGCTTCCCCCCCCCCCGCATAAGGCAGGAGTTTGTTAAATTTTACGCCCCCAGATGGGATATAAGTGCATAAAAAGCACTTTCCAAGTATAAAACATTCGAAAGAAATCATAAATTTGCTTTGCAATTGCCTTACTAAATTTCTCAAATACATTTCTTCAGGGTTTTCATTCATTTTGCGCCACCAAATTAGGAATGTTCAAAATTTCAAGTAAAATTATTGCTAGGTCGCTGTATTCCCTTGGATTTTTTTTGTAAGGGTAATGTACATAAGAAATTTCAATTTGAGGGGTGAAAAGGGGGGGGGGGGATCTGCCACTCGGTCGTGTTGCTCCCTCGCTTATACAATAACTCATCACATTTGGTCTAACAACCCCGGATTATGTGCATCAAGACTCATTTTCACGTAGTGCCATCATTTCTAAATTAAAAACGCTCATTAATCTGAGTTTGGGCATGGGGGGGGGGGGGGGGGGAGGGGGGCACAGATTTGATAGTTTGCCCCGGGCACCAGAATACCTAGACAAAGACTTTTAATAGTATCAAGACAGATTACTCTACCTACTTCCGTAGTACATTTGGCAGGCGTAAATTGCTGTGTTAAAAAGACTCGGGGGAAAATACGTTCGCCATGGGTATAACACGTGAAAAGATGTCACATTTTTTCTTGATATTTCATATCTTACTCTATCTTTTTTAAATCTGATTTCTGCACGAGAGAAAGGATGGATAGTTCAAAAAACATTTCTTGAACCTTTATTGTCAATAAATGCCACTATGAATCCCCGGGATCATGCCTGCTTTTTGACAGAGTCATCTGCCATAGGGTTAACACGTGAAAAACAGGGGATTTAAGAATGATTATAGCTCCCCTAGTATTACCTTGAATTTATTGTAAATTTGGCTTACATGTAATTTGAGACTCTGAAAAAGATTAATGAAGGCTCAAAAAGTGGAAGAGACACCGCATGAATAAACTGTAATATGCATGCTTTTGGCCTTCCAGCTGCCATAGGTAAACACACAAAAACAGGGATTTTGAAATGATTTAAATTCCCATAATATTCATTTGAAATTATGGGAAATGTGATTTACATGAAATTTAAATCTCTGAAAAGGTATAATTAAGGATCGATGAGTCCAATAGACCCCGCATATATAAACGGGAATATGCATGCTTTTGACCAAAAAATAAGTCTCGCCTGCCATAGGTTTACACGCGAAAACAAGGAATTTTAGGATGATTAACATTCCCATAGTTTTTATTTGAAAATACAAAAAATGTGATTTACATAAAATTTAAAGCTCTGAAAAGATATAATTATGGTTCGATGAGTCCAATAGACCCCGCATATATAAACGGGAATATGCATGCTTTTGACAAAAAAAGTCTCGGCTGCCATAGGTTTACACGCGAAAACAAGGAATATTAGGATGATTCTAAATCCCTTTGTTTTTATTTGAAAATATAAGAAATGTGATTTACATGAAATTTAAAGCTCTGGAAAGGTATAGTTAAGGCTTGATGAGTCCAGTAGACCCCGCATGAATAAACTGGAATATGCATGCTTTTGGCCTTCCAGCTGCCATAGGTTAACACATGAAAACAGGGATTTTGAAATGATTTTAATTCATCTAGTATATATTTGAAATTATGACAAATTTGATTTACATGAAATTTAAATCTCTGAAAAGGTATATTTAAGGCTCGATGAGTCCAGTAGACCACGCATGAATAAACGGGAATATGCATGCTTTTGGCCTTCCAGCTGCCATAGGTTAACACATGAAAACAGGGATTTTGAAATGATTTTAATTCATCTAGTATATATTTGAAATTATGAAAAATTTGATTTACATGAAATTTAAAGCTCTGAAAAAGTATATTTAAGGCTCGATAAGTCCAATAGACTACGCATAAATAAACGGGAATATGCATGCTTTTTACAAAAAAAAAAAAAAAGTTGTCGTATTACACACGTTCAACCGTATGTTGTTATTGATGACGTAAGGTGGGCGGTTACATAGGCGTGTAGTCCATCACGTGAGATCCACATCCAATGAGATCTTGCGCTAGCAGACGATGTATTTCAGTCCAGTATTATATTTCTAACTGACCAGAGGAAAAATTCAATGTGTAAAATTTATAAATTCGTCGCCTTCATCACGAACCGTCCTCTTTAGCCAAATTTGTGATCTTTTTCATTTTTGAGTTTTTTGCATTTTTCATATGTACTCATGGTTATCTTGCATCTGTGCAAGTTTCAGAATCTGAAAATGCGTGGTTACGTAATAATGACAACACTGCAAAGCGTCCTCTCATCAGTAAATGAGATTTATCTGCACCACGAAGCGTCCTCTCTTGAATGCGCGCATAGTCTATACACGCGCGCTCCGTACATTAGCACGTGGTGAAGGATCTGTTGGAATTTCTGTTATGTTCTATATAAGATGTGATACCGGTAAGCTTGTTTATTCAAAATAGATTGAGTGTAATGAGAAAGCAAAACCCGTTTTCATGTGTTCATTCATTTCAACAATAAATAATTCAAATTTATTCCACTGCCTTCCTAGAATAATGTCTCCTACAAACATTAAGGTAACAGTGTTCATATCGCTTAACTTCTTATGATTGTGGACTGGAGGTTTGAAATAACACTTAGATCTCTGTGTTTCCTTTGTATATCATTAATATTTTGAATTGGAAAAGAAATTATGAATTTAAATACTTTACAAAAATGAAATGAAATTTGATTTGCTCAATGCAACGATGTAAGTCTAGTGAAGTATTCTGCCGAGCTTATGTGCCTTTGTTGCCATGTCAGAAATACTGTTTTTCACTTTAAAAAAATATAAAATAATCATTTAAAAAATATCGAAAGGAATTTCATATATTGCTGAAACAAAACCAAAAAAAATATGATGATATGAAGAAAAGTGGATTTGTTTGATCATAATATGCGGGCCCTAATAACAAGCATGAATTGAGAATGACTGAAAACTGATGTTGTTAAGCAAAGCAAATTCCCATTAACAAAGGTATGAGTGAAGGAAGATGGTCTCAAGAAAAGGTTCTCACACGGAGAAATTAAATAATTAGAAAAGGCCTTTGTCATAATGAGAAAAATGGGTGAGGAATCAAGGTCGGAATTTTTAGTTAAAAGAAATAGTCAAACATCTAAGAAATTTTCATATTAATATAACATTGAGGGGGGGGGATACTTTTTGCGTAGTTTTGAATATTTGAAAACACATATATTTGTGATTCTTTAGCAAGATGGAGAAGAGCCAAATGCCTGTTAAGAATGATTGAGTAATTCTAGAGCAAACTATTTCCATCAGACATGCCCTTTCTGAAATATCCCCCTAAAAACAAATCTTTAAACGTGCGTGCATAAGGGCACAGAATAGAATTCTCGAGCACTATAGGTAAACAAGGAGTAGGGAGTAGTAAGCAAACATAAAAATTAAAAAAAATAATGAAATAATAATAGTAAATGTTAATATTAATAATAGGCCTAGTAGTAGTAATATGGGTACAGAATAGAATTTTTGAGCGCTATAGGCCTATAGGTCAACAAGGAGTAGGGTGTTAGCAAAAATGAAAATAGATAAATAATAAAATAATAATAATTAATGATAATAATAACAATAATAATAATAGTAGTAAAAATAACAAGCATAACATAAATAAATACTTAAATAATAGGACTAATAAAAAGGGTCCATATGTCCCGAAATTATTTTGGGTTTGACATTCATTTTGTTGAAAATCAAGGGAGATCAGTTTAATTAGCAAAATGCGGCTGTGCAATTTATCTCTTATTAACATACTCGAAATGCCTTCTCTGTAATATTATAGTATTAGGCCAATTAAAACCAAATAAAAATTTTCTGGATGATTAAAAATCGTATATTTAATGCAAATAAATTCATATTGGTTACATTCATTTAGTAAAAAAAAACCGGTAAAAAAACACCCAATAATGGTATTCAAACAACTTTAAAACTAACAGTTAACCAGAGAGATACCTTCAACTAGCAATTCCTTTGAATTTGTACGCGTTCTGATGGGGCGCAAATGAGAGCGGACCATAGAGTTACGTATATAACTCTATGGAGCGGACGGTTCGTGGTGAAATAACTCAGCATGTTTGCGCATATCATCTTTTCCACGAACCGTCCTCTCTGTTTGTAAGTCAGTATAGAGACAAAAGTACTTCACGAATATGGAAGAATTGATGCTGAGTGAGAACACATGTATCATGGAATACTCTAATCACATTGGTTATATTCATCATCCCCCCAAAGCTGTTTGAAAACTCGAATTAGAACATCCATGTCTGTAAATCACAATTTCCCAAAAGAGTTTTTTCCGCTTCCATTCAATTTGTACACTGTCGGGTTGCGCGCAAGGAGACCGGACGGTTCGTGGTGAAATAGCGAAGCGCGATCGCACATTTCATCTTTTCCACGAACCGTCCTCTTTGTTTATAAGTCATTAGAAACAAAACTATTCAATGGAAATGGAAGAATCGATGCTGAGTGAGAACAAATATGACATGGAATACTCTAATCACATTGGTTATATTTATCATCCCCAAAAACTTTTAGAAAACTCGAATTAGAACATCGATGTCTGTAAATCACGATTTCCCAAAAGAGTTTCTTCCGCTTTCATTCAATTTGTACACTGTCGGGTTGCGCGCAAGGAGACCGGACGGTTCGTGGTGAAATAGCGAAGCGCGTTCGCGCATTTCATCTTTTCCACGAACCGTCCTCTCTGTTTACAAACCGATTGTAGCTAAAATACCCCATCCCCAAAAATGCGATACATACTGTATAAAACTTTAAAACCTATGCTTTCAGGCATTCCCATTTATTTTCAATATCATCTGCTTTAAGATGCAGAAATCTCCGTTTCAAAAAGTCCTTTCCTTTAAACGCGTTTTCTGCAAAACTGAGTTTCGCCTCGAAACGCGCAGAGAGGACGGTTCGTGATGCGGGCGACGAATTCATATAATTAATGTTCTATCACCGAATTACGCCTAGCCAAATGACAAATGTTAGATTATGCAAGCAGAATAGCTGAGCTGAATAGTGACCGAGAAGGTGTCTATATAGCCCTATATAGCTGCATGGCTAGGGTCTACCCCTCTGCGATCCCGATCGAGGTAGTGGCGTTGCCGATGCATGGAACTCTGTCTGCTTGCCTCAAACTTGGCTCATCAAAGTTTTTTGTTTGCTGATCGCCGTTTAGTTTGGCTTCAGCCAACGAGACCGACAGCCCCGAGAGACCGACATTGTAGTTGGAGGGGGCTTCTGAACCAAATGAGTCTGACACTGACAGTCCATGACAGGGGCGAATACAGAATGTAGTAAAAAAAAAACGGGGGGGGGGAAAGGAAGTGGGGGCACACAAATGCAGGGCTGTCAACTTCGGGAGAACTGCTTAGGGGGAGATTCGTATTTTTATCTTCTCGCAAGCCCTCCAAAAGTCGCTCAGTGGGTGGTTATCAGATTTTATGGGATCCAGTATTCCTCCATAATTCTCTGACAAGCAAAAAAAAAAAAAAAAAAAATAAATAATAAGTTATCAGTTCTAAAAGGGGGCAAAATGATGTATAAGTTTCTTTCAAAAGATGGGGGCACGGGCCAGGATTGCCGCCCCCCCTAAATCCGCCACCGGTCCATGAGACTGTCACGTCAGTCTTGCGGGGTGGGTCTTTTTATAAGTTTTCTCGGAGGATTAATAGACCGACATTGTTAGCCTCATGGGCTCCCAAACTAATGGTGCTCGTTCCGGTTTCATTTACGTTTTAGGCAAGAGCCCGCGTATGCCTATAGTTTGTAGTTCGAGAGAATGTAATTCCTATTCCAGGGGCGGATCCAGGATTTTGTAAAAGGGGAGGTACAGAGCCGGAAAAGTACACAATAAAGGAGGCAATTATATTTTTATTGTATACTTAAGGTATACCAGTTGGGTATCAAAAAGGGGGCCGCAGCCGATTCACCCCCCCCCCCCCGATCCACCCCTACTATTCTGTCATAGATGTGAAAAATGGGATTGCATAGTGTTGGCGATCTCATTAAATGTGGAGATTGAAACCAAAAAAGAGAGAGAGAGAGATCATTATTTTTTCCTCATTTCTATTTGAGTCATTTTTACAGATTGGTTGTAAGAGAGAATAAGAGAATAAGAGAGTATGAGAAAATGAAAGCCTGTGAGGGGGGGGGGGGGGACAAATAGAGTTGGGGGCGGGTAAGACAGAATAGGACTTGTAATAAATGAATTATATCGTCAGTTGCTATTGTTGGTTAGTAGTTAATTCAATTCAAAATACGGAGGCCGTTTTCCCCCTTTTCATCATACAATTAGTAGCCATTATGCCCTAGCTATTGCGCTGGTGAGGGCTTCGGAGCAATCCCCTATACTGTTTTCTTCGCCTGCCGTCTCAAACTGCTACAGCAGAATATTAAAAATAACTCACCGTCAGTTATTTATATTGGTGGCGTATCCACGAATGCAGGGGGAGGGGAGGGGACTGACGAACAAAATATCATCAGATGCCTTCTATTCTGAATTTTCGGACAAGGAAGGGAAAAAAAGACTTGTCATGTTCATGTTCCTATGGTTCCTTCTGTGCCGAGGGGGGGGGGGGGGGGGCAATTTCCTTTCATTCGATGTGTAACTAAGAAATGTCAGATTTGGTTTTGGATGGCACGTAGTAGGGGCACGTGCATTTATGGACACACCACCAATAACAATAGGAGAATCTTGGATACGCCGCTCTTAATTAATCTTTATATTGATATAAGCCTTTTCTGTCTTGACTTTTAACAGAATAAGGCCAATAAATTTACATTATAGGTCTATATAATCCCTTTAATTTGAAATAATCATGATATGAAATAAAATATTCTGATTTAGAAAAATAAAGATAGCATTTTATTATCATTACTTTTTAAAATTAATTTTCTCAACATTCCCTTCAGATATCGCAGTGTTTGCTCGTACAGAGCTTAACATTAGGGAATATGTTTGGACCACGCCCCCCCCCCCCCCCCCATCACATAAATATCAATGGAAATTTCACAGCAAATTTTAAAAAAAATACAAAAATACAAACATCTTTCCAGCTCCCTCTCCTCCCTGGTTGATAGAGTTGATTCCTATCTGTTTTGGGACATAAGTTTGTATTTGAATGGACAATATCAATTATTATGCCTATACGGCTTTACCAAAAGCGATGTACCAAAACAAAATGAAAAAATAAAGAAAATAAAAAATACAAACATCTTGATAAAGACTATAACCTTTCTCTCTGGGCCGATCGACATGTACTACAATATATACGCGTGCTTTGAGCACTCTTCGTATTTATACTCTTTGACCTAGATACGCCACTGGGTATCCTATCAAAGAGGAAGAAATTAATGATTACTGTCTTTCTTGTCTTTCCTTTAGGCTCTTTTTTTGTGGCCTAATAGACCGGTTTACTAAGTTATTCAAATTTATGGATGTTTCTTTCCGGAGGACCTAGTGACCAGATATTCCACCAACCTGTTATTAATAAATGGACTACAATACTAGGAATCCAGTTTGCATACATTACTTGTTGCTATGTCGGGCAAGCATCGGGCAAGCTTTCAGGTTGTCAAGAACAACCTTTGTTTAAAAAGCATGCATAAAATTTGAATATGTTAGTAAACCGGCCTATTAAGCCATGGCATTCCTTATTATGCTAATTAGAATCCTATCTCAATTTGTTCAGATCTTAGTTATATTCATACTACATTGCTAGGCATGCACTCAGGCCTTCTTTTTTACTATGTTTTTGTCATTTTATTATATTCCTTTTTATTGTGCACATGATAGAAAGAACACTTGTTTGCATGCCTAGCAATGTGTTTGATTATGTTCTTTTTTTATTGCAACGCAGTATGCAGGTATGACTAGAACTAAGATCAGAACAAATATAAGAGTGGTTTTTAATTAGAATAATAAGGACTGCCCTGCTTAGGCTAAACAAAATCAGACCCTAATGTGAGCAAGATTGTGACAGTCTTAAACTTTGAAACAAATCAGAACTTGACCATACTGTTTTTTGTTTCATTACGAATCTGTTCAAATTACTTATCAAATTATCCTTTCATAAGATTTTTTGGGGGGTAAAATATCTGTTTTTTTATTTTTTTATTTAGTGATTATATGTATATTCCCTGGTGACACGACATATGCTCCTGCGACATTTGCTCCTCCGTCCATATCTCGAAAGGTCAAAGGTTAAGGTCAAGTTCATGATTTGGTTTTTTGTTAAGGACAATGTGAAGATTAGGATTAAGGTTAGGTTAGGGTTAGGGTTAGGTTTAGGTTTAGGATTAACATGGCAAAGTTAGACCGGAGCAATTGTCGCAGGAGCAAATGTCATGGAACCATATTCCCTTTGTATATTATTGCATGTTAACGAGGAAAATTACCATATATGGACATTAAAAAATTGAATCGAATCGAAATTAATCAAATTGAAATTGTCTTTTTGATAACTTAACAAAATATGTAAATGTATTTGACGAGATATTGCAGAAGAGATGTGTTTTTTTTTCCAAACACAATGTTTTACTATAATGACAATAATTTGTTCGCCCCACAAACTTACTACTAAATTTTGTTTTCATGTTGTAACTGATCTTATGATAAGTCATATATTGACTACATATAAAAAAGTTGAACACCTACTGCATGATGTAGTAGGAGTTAGAAAATTAATACTTTTGATTTTTGAACACTTAAAGCAATAAAGCCTTTTTCAGACTGATCTTTTTCACAGTTTAGGGCCCTGTTTCATAAAACTTGTCATCAATGACAAGTTGCAATAACTTTTATAAGCTACTGAAATCCTTGCATCTGATTGGCTGAGAGCAAATTTGTCGGTAAAAATCACCGACAAGACACTTGATGAAACACCCCCTAGATTTGAAGGATGTCAAATTTATGGTAAGCAAGTTTTATGACATTTCTTTGAATACTTTTCTTGAAATAATGCACTGAATATATCATTAGATTTTCACTTTTTGAGAAATCAAGGCCACGAAATCAGTAATTAATTCGGAACAAAACT
This sequence comes from Heliocidaris tuberculata, assembly GCA_025618425.1. Classification (NCBI taxonomy): domain Eukaryota; kingdom Metazoa; phylum Echinodermata; class Echinoidea; order Camarodonta; family Echinometridae; genus Heliocidaris; species Heliocidaris tuberculata. The sequence goes on from CM046850.1 coordinate 27,146,344, forward strand.
AAACCATTGTGTATCGCACCTGTCATTTCTGCCAACCTTTTACTGACCTACGTCACGAATGATTAACTGTTCTTGGTAAAAAAAAAAAAAAAAAAAAAAAAAAAACGTTTGGGAATTTCAACTGGAATGCACAATATCAATTGTCATGATTGCTGTGTTCTGAACTGATTACTGACAGACACAGATTTTTCAAAAATCGAAAAACTAATTAGGCAGGCAGTGTTTACTGAAACCAGGAAAATTCACTATCTTCATGTAACACTGATCAACATCGAACGAACAGAATCTTAAGGAGATGCCCCTGGATACGTGTAAGTAGGTGTTGGTTATATAACTGTACGTAATGCGAGATACAGTGACTACTGCGACTAGGCATTCGGTGTTGGTGAAACACTGAACAGGAATCAATAGAAACTGGAGGAGGTGCCTCTGAATTGGTAATACAACTGTAGCTACTGCGAGATACAGGGGATATTGCACCAGACATTCGGTGTTGGTGAAACACTGAACAGGAATCAATAGAAACTGGAGGAGGTGCCTCTGAATTGGTAATACAACTGTAGCTACTGCGAGATACAGGGGATATTGCACCAGACATTCGGTGTTGGTGAAACACTGAACAGGAATCAATAGAAAATGGAGGAGGTGCCCCTGAATTGGTAATACAACTGTAGCTACTGCGAGATACAGGGGATATTGCACCAGACATTCGTGTTGATGAAACACTGAACAGGAATCAATAGAAACTGGAGGAGGTGCCCCTGAATTGGTAATACAACTGTAGCTACTGCGAGATACAGGGGATATTGCACCAGGCTTCGGTGTTGGTGAAACACTGAACAGGAATCAATAGAAATTGGAGGAGGTGCCCCTGAATGTGTTTAGGTAGACATGGTAGGTGATAGACTGATAGTAACACAGGATTACTGCTAGTAGACTTTCGGTGTTGGTGAAACTCTATCAATAGGTGTTAAGGGGTGTAGTTCCGAGTGTGTTACCTCCCATCACTCGATCACGGGTATTCTGCTGGGTGCCGAAGGTGTCCTTTCCTCTAAGCCGAACTGGTCAGTCGGTGTTCATTGTTTATTGTAAGCATCTCATATTAATTAATTAAGGCTTTCAATAACTGCATTGTATCAAATATTGTATTAACCTACCTGACGTCGACATTCTTGGGGGCAACCCCCCCCCCCCCGCAAAAACAAACAACAGCCCCACACCAATCATTTTCTATTGTCTGTACCCTGCATAATTCAATTTTGAGCACCATTATTCAACTAAATGAAATTAGAGAAACATATTTCTACAATGGCAGGTTAAAATTGTATTCCTATTTTGTATTTCGGTATCTTTTTTGTGCTAAAGTATATCAGTTGCATTTGTAAATATATATATAAAGTATATATATGTTAAAGTTGGGTATCTTCGCATCTCTATACAACTCTATACAAGTATATATATATATATATATATATATATATATATATATACATATATATACATATTAAAATTTTTTTTCAAGCTATCTCAATTTAGAACTATCCGGCGGCGAATACTAGTATATGTTCCCATAAACCTTGAATTGAATAAAATTGAATTGGATGGTTGTCTTTTCCTTACGCGTTTCCGATCTTAAGACATTCACGAACCTGCGATTTAGGGGGTGATAGGGATGCTGCAGCTCCCCCTGGAAGGGATGGTAATGATGATGTATTACGAATATGCTGATTTCCCGTTGAACATTAAACAGGTGTAATACCCCAAAGTTGTGTACAATCATTATTATCCAGTTACAACTCTTACATGTTTATAAATTGGTCATGATATTATTTCCATAATTATGTAGTTTAACAGTTCATGACAGATATCTTTTTAACATCTGAACATAGTCTGTAACATGATATTTATACGGGAGAGTAAAATATATGTAACATCTGTATATTTGATGAAAGCAAGGATCGAGGATGACGTAATAGTTTCAGTAATGTAAGGAAAAAAACAGAGCAAAGTATAGAGTCTCATTTTCACTGATATTTCCACTTGAATATATAGGTAACTCAGTCAATTATTGAACTCTATCAACATCATTGTAGTTTTATTTTTATGGGGAAAAAACAACTCCATTGCGTTAATCATATTTTAACCAATTGGAACTAAATTTAATTTGTTTAACTACAGATATTATTTACTGCCATTGGGCACTATAAGGAACCATCGTTGAGAACATAAAATTATGTTGTTTTTTTTATAACAATGCACTCATAAGTACCTGTAGGATGTTCGTGTCATTGAATTTCGTTTTTGTTAACATTGACGTGGAGACTCGACATACTCTAATCAAGCTACAATCTTCTGTATAAATAAACGAGTGAGCACGTATTCCGTACACTGAAAAAACTCCTTGTAAAATTTTAACACAAAAAAGTGTTAAACTTTACCCGAGTTCCGGGTTGACCGGTAGCCAACAGAAATCTGGTAATTTTTACCCCGTTGCCTGGTTATTTCAAGTGCATCTTCTCTAATCAAATTACCGAATTCCTGGTGAACTAATGCGATGATAAAATAAAAATAAAAAACACGAAATTTTTTTAATCAGGCGTTTTCTGTATGTAGGATGTAAAAGCTGGTTCATATTAGGACATGTGTAAAATTACCCATTAATTGTACCATGTCCTGCACATATCTAAAGTAACAAATTCAAGATTTTTTGTTTTGGTTTTTTGTTTGCTATTTTTGATATCTTGTTTTCTGTGTCACCAGCATTGAACATTTTAGTTGACCTTTCAGCAACTCGATGTAAATAGTCCCCCGTCTACCTAGTCTACCTCATGTTCTAATACTGTTACCCTGTATCGGTTCCTGAAATATACTCTGGTTTGCAGAAAGCTTAGGGTTGTTGAAATAGTGTCTCACAGACTTTGATGGGCACTTATTAAATGATGAGATGATGATGATGAGATGATGATGATGATAATGATGATGATAATGATGATGGTAATGATGATGATAATGATGATGATAATCATTTATGATAATGATAATGATGATAATGATAATGATAATGATATTGATGATGAGAATGATGAGATTGATAGTGATAATGTATATTGGTAAAAGTCATGATATTGAAAATGATTATCAAATTCAAAATCTTTTTTGTGGTTGATATCTTTAATAACTTGTTATCTGCGTCACCAACAACGAACATTCTATTTGGCCTTACAGCAATTCGATGTAAATAGTCCTCCGTCTACCTAGTCTACCTCATGTTCTAATACTGTTACCCTGTATCGGTTCCTGAAATATACTCTGGTTTGCAGAAAGCTTAGGGTTGTTGAAATAGTGTCTCACAGACTTTGATACCAGCATACAGGATGGACTATGTACATGTTTGTAATATAATCTCTATTCTCAAATACGGGATATGAAGATCATTTGCGCAGAAAAATTATAAACGAAATAAAATGGGAATAACAAACAAAATTTCACATATCTGTACAATGATGATGACGGTGAAAATGATGATAGTAATGATGATGATGATAATGATAGTAATGATGATGAGAATGATGATGATGATGATGATGATAATGATGATGGTAAGAATGTTGATGAGAATGATGATGAGGATGAGGATGAGGATAAGAATGATAATGACAATAATGATGATAAGAATGATGGTGAAAATGATGATGAGGATGAGGATGAGGGTGATGAGGATGATAATGATGATGATAAGAATGATGATGAGAATGAAGATGATGATGATGAGGACAATAACTATGATGATGACATAGACCCCGTTCTCACTCACTTTTGAAAGTGGTCTTAGTTAGACCGCTCCAGAGGAACGGGTCTTGAGGAACGGTTTGCTAGCGTTCACACTCCGAGCAGTTTTTCTCGCTCAAACCGCTCCACGATTCAAAGTGGCCTTGTTCCTATGGCAGCTCAGTTCAGCGGGTCAAATTTTTCGCGCGGAATACAAACTGATGTACCGTAGCGTGCCTGCCGGCTGCCCGATCGATTGCTTTTGCTTTGTTTTGTGCGCGGAACGTCACTGGCTCACTTCCGGTTGAAGTACGCTTTCGTTCACATTGCTCGTTTAGAGCGGTCCATACCGCTCTTAATAAGACCCGTTCCTCAAGACCACCTCCCCGAGGTGGTCTTCTGGAGCGGTCCAGAAGACCACTTCCTGGACCACTTTGACCGTTCACACTCACCTAAGAACCGTTCCTGAGGAACGGGTCTTAGATAGACCGCTCCAAAAGTCCACTTTCAAAGTGAGTGAGAACGGGGTCATAGTCGCCGGAAGTGGGGGGGGGGGGGGGGGGGGGGGGGGCGGTCGCCCCCCAACGAAAAAGTGGGGGGGGGGGCAAAATGCATTTTCGCCCCCCAAAAGCCCCCCCCCCCCCATAAAAAAAAAAAATCAGTAGTAAAGGAGTAAAATTGGAGGGGGAACCAAAAAGAAAATAAACAAAAATAAAACCTGAATTGAATCACATCGCAAATGTTATTCCATTCAAATAAAAAAAAGAGTATGAGCCCTTGAAAGGTGAGCCCCCTTGAATGTTTGCCCCCCCCCCCAAATCCCAAACTGCTTCCGGCGCGCCTGGATGATGATGATGATGATTAGAATGATGATGATAATAAGGACGACGATGATGATAATGATGATGATGATAATGAAAATGATTAGGAGGATGATGATTAGAATGATGATAATAATGATGAAAATGATGATGATGATAATGATAGTAATAATGTATAATAGCAATTATCACGAGAATGAAAATGATGACCAGGATGATGTGGTTGATGATCGTGATGAGGGCGATGATGATGTTGAAGACGACGACGATGATGATGATGAATTGAAGAAATGAGTGACTTGTCAGAGTAAATTAGAGAAATGAATAGGTCTACAGATATTTAAAGTTTTATCAGAATGAATTATGGTAGACTCATATTATCATTGATACGAAAACAAAAAAATAACCCATTTGTAGAAGCTTTCTGGCAAATGATACCGTATAATAACGGTTGTCAAAGGTTGTCAAATTTATTTACGGTAAGTTTTGAGACATTTCTTTGAAAAGTAATTCTCTGAATCTTTAATTATATTTAGACATTTTGACCATTCAAGGCCAGAAATTACTTGCGTATAAATGATTAATTCAGAACACAATTGCCATTCTGCAGAGCAGATGAAATTCCAGAGCACCTCTTTTAACCCAGAGCCTTGAATCAATAATGACACTGGGTAGCAAAATTTTGGCAGAAATGCACGGGCGATGCACAGTGGTATTGTGTTCTGAATTACTGATACATACAGATTATGTAGCCTTGATTTTTCAAAAAGAGTAAAACTAAGTAGGTATTCAGAGCATCATCTTTAGAAGAGTATAGAAAGATTTATCTTAAAACTAAGTCCAACTAAGTTTGACATCTTTCAAATTTACAATGTGAAAACCTCAGTCTGGTACGAGTTTTAACTTTCGAGTTAATGGTTATTACCAATCAAAACTGTTATTTTTGTTTACACCCAGTATCATTTTCAGTGAAAGAGATAATGGATAATCTAAAACTTTGAACTATATCAAAAGTGTCTTTCAGAAGGCGGAAGATTAATAGAGACTTAGTCATTTTAAAACCATAATTAGGAAGAAAGGAAGATATTTAAACAGACTGATTCACAACAAACCGGTTATTATACTATCCCCCTCTAGCTCTCTTCCCTCACTCTATCTCTCAACCTCTTTCTCTCTCTTTTTCATCGATCGTAACCGTGATGTCCATTTTAACTATGTCATTTTCTTTTGCAGTATTATTTGAATGTTTTGTTTTAACTGAACTGAAACAGCAATTATCTATCTCTACATGGCAGTCCAACGGCCGAGATACGATGAATACAAAGTACAATGATTAAGATGCACATCTACAAACTATATTACAAGTATACATTCAAGTGGTCGAGATAAAAAGCGAGGTATTAATACACACTTAGTGGGAGAAAATGAGAGAAAGGGACAGTGCTAGCGGGAGAGACAGAGAGGAAGAGACAGAGACAGATAAACATTCAGAGACGCACAGGTACGGAAAATGAAATATAACTGTTGCCTATTGCTCGGTGTCATCATAATGACGATTTATCTGTATAATTCTTTGTGCTAGCCTGAGTTAACTTACTATAGCACTGACTGAAAAATTCAAAACTAGTCGACAGTGTAAACTTGGGAAGGACTATGCCTTGCGTCACCCATTCTGTAGTTTTTCTTCCTCTGATGTTTACTACCAACCTCTTGAACTAAGAGATTACTCACATTTTATCCAGGGGAAATATATCGAGCACTGAGCAGTAGACAGTGATAAAGTGCCAGTCACACATACACGACTCACGGCCCGCACACTGAAAAATTAGCAATTTTGGCTAGCGCGTTGTCTTTCGCTGGGTGTGCGTCAGCATTCGTTGTATGTGCGTCGAAATTTTTGTGCATGCACAAAAATGAGCGCGGAGCCCGATAGATGAATGTACTCGCCAGATGGACGCCAGACCCACGCCAGACACGCACAGAGCGCGCTGGACCAACGCCAGACACGCGCAGAGCGCGCTGGACCAATGTCAGACACACGCGGAGCACGCGTTAGGTATTCGTTGTATGTATGTGCACTCGTCGCTGTACTACATGTGACGGCATGCAAGATGAGCCGCACAGTCACGTGACCGCTGCCGTTAGCTGGCTGTGCGTTGAATGCGCGTCGCATGCGCAGACCATTCGTTTCGTGAGCAAACAACACGCTGTGCGTTCCTTGGATTTTTTAAACATGTGCGCCCTGTATACGCTCTATATGCGCTCTGTAAGCCCCCTCTATACGCGCAGCGCGCTAGCAACACACTGTCCATTCGTTGTTGACTCTCTAGTGTAGCAAACCGCAATTTTTTGTAAAATATTTGAATTGAGGAAAATGCTGGAAAACAAGTCTATGCTTATCTATTAATAATCAAATAATTTAAAGGGGGCGCTATTACAGGCAAGCCCGTGGGGATATTTGAGTTGATGACTGCTCAGCCATTATTTGTAACTAAATGTGAAAGAACTTTGATTCATATGTAAGCTTCGAATAAGTGGCTAGGCAGCCATCTGTTTAGCGACGGGTCTTGCCGGGCAAAGTAATTTGCACTACAATTGTTTACGAAAATTGGTACAATCAAGAATTCATGACATGTGGAAATTTACATACCAAACCAACATTTTTCCGGGGCCTTAAGCTCCGCCCATTTTGGACCCAATAGGTCACTCATTGGGCGTGGTTTGTGAACGAAACTGATATATTATTGGTTGGGGATCTTCACATGGGCTGCTTGGAGGGACGTCTTTCCAATCTTTGATTGGTCCGGTCTATCTCTCCGTGCAAAACACGTGGGATTTGTTACACATGTGGTTTTGCCTCATAAATCGTGTAAGATTCAGTTTTAGTTTTGGATTCCGTTAGTGAACATGTCTTCACTGTAATTCGTGCTTAGGGCCGCCCAGCCTTCAAATGTGATAGTCTGCGGATTTTTCGTAAATTCTTATCAGACTGTGATTCCACGGTTTTGTTATAATAAAGGACTGAAGACTTTTCAACGCAATTTATTTTCTCCAATTTGTAATTTTGTTATTTATATTGTGGTGAACGGAGAGTGTGACCATCGTACAGCTAAATCTATCAGCCTTTCCACTCAACTCTACGGTATCACTACACTAGCTTCTCCCAAATCCTGACAAAAAGGTGGGCGCACAACGACGCACTGTAGTTATTTTCAATTTTTAAAGTGATTTTCAATGCGCGGGCCGTGCGTCGCGTATGTGTGACAGGGCCTTCACACATACGCGACGCGGGCCTTACATCAGGTGTTCCAACAGAGCAGCTCATTTTTGATGAGTCTCGTCCGCCCGGACAGATTGCTTCGTGTTGTTCAAGAAATCCTTGAAACATGGGCGAAATTGAAATAAAGGTGACGATAAAGGTTCAGCATTTCTTGTTTTTTACGACTACAGACACGTGCGCGATTGCACGTCTATTTCCTCCATTGCGATAAGGACAAATTCTATCCGTTATTCCAATTCTAACCCTAACCCTATACCCTAATCTAACCCTTATCATAATCCTAAATATCTCCCCTGCCTTGAAAGGTGCTCATGCCCTCACTGCTGTGAGAAATGATTACCGGGCGTAACGGCAGATACAGTCTCTTGGCGGGTTTGTTTCTGTCAGCAAAATCGTCCGGCGTGTTTGGTATCAAAGGGCCCATGCCAAGCAAAATGCATGTTGACTTTTTTTTAATTTATGATACCCTGATCATCATTTATGTGGCCAAAAAATATTTAAATATATGTCATATACTGTATTTTATAATAATTTTTCAGTATTTTTTCTTCAAACTACTGGGATCCGCCCACAAAAAAGCTGCAAAATCAACACCAATTCCCCTTGTGACATCACTTGTCAATCACTATCCAGAAAATATCAACATTTTAATAGATATTGCCATGTCGGATAGTCACTGTCAAGTGTTTTCTCACAATGGCATTATGCAATACACCTCAAAAGAAGGGTAAGTGAAGGTGTATTTTGTAGAATGCTATTGTGAGAAAACACTTGACAGTAACTATCTGACAAAGAAAAAATACTGAAAAATTTATTATAAAATATATGACATATATTAAGATATTTTTGGGTCACATAAATGATGATCAGGGTATCATAAAAAAACAAAAGTCAACATGCATTTGCTTGGCATAGGCCCTTTAAACGATCATTCATTGTTTCTTCTGAAGCACCAGATTCGTAGAGGAAACTTTTGTTTTCATCACTGACAGTACAGTCCTGTGGATGTATTAAATAAAGTAATAAAACAAAGTAGACATAATAGATAACTTTTTAATGCTGAAAGGATATCTAAGTAATAACACTTAACCACATAACAGAAGATGTAAGGGTCAAGTCTGGCCTCTTTTTTAAGTGATGGCGCTGTCTTATTTCGCCGAGAGTGCTAGTTACGGCGGGCGGATTTGGCAACAACCAAATCCGTCAAGGGAACTGTATATGCCGTTACACCATTAATAATCACGTGATATGAGCGTGTCATGGTGAGTGAGTGTGTGTGTGCGCGCGCATGCGTTGTGTGTGGGGCTGGGTTATGTAGACGTGAATCAGGTCTGGGGACTATATTCTTAACATCACATCCTGACAATGACATTTGAAAGAATCGACACAACATCGAACATGTAGGAAGCACACTGAGTATCACCCACTCGATCTAGCCGACTATGAGATGGCAGAGATATTATTCTGTAACAGAATCAACTAAATAACTTTTCCTTAAATGAGAGAGTAAAAACTCCTCCAGGCTGTCAATCAGGATAGTAGAATTCATGTCTTTTCTCCTGTTTATATATTTTTTTCTCCCGTTCTTTTTTATCTAGGGTTTCTTCTAAAATTTTTAATGAAATATTATTGAATGAATGAGGAACCTAATTTTTTACCTACTAAAAAAGAATAGTTTGGAGTGTTCTTATTGGAATAAATGAATACAACAAAACGCTCATTTAAAGACATGAAATCACTAATTAAATTGTATTGTACTGTAAGCAAAAGTGGCAGGAAAGTACTACTGACTACAACTTTGCTGTTATCAAATAAAATACTTGACATTTTGAAGAAGAAAAAAATCTACTTTGATTGTGTCTTTCCCACTCTTTTAAAACCCACCTTTGGGTTTTAACCCCCCCCCCCCCCCCTCAAAAAAAAAAGTGGGGAAGTCATTATCAAAGTAGAAAAAATCTCTCTTACTCTCCCTCCTCATAGACTGTCTCCCTCTCTCTACCTTCACTTTTTGATAATCGCAAGCTCGTCATCTATTCAGAGCTGGAAACTTAAAAAAGGTACTGCAAATCATATAAATGCAGCATACTGAGCAAGCAAAATTGAGGGAGTTCGCTGGAGGTGTGTGTTTGAGTGTTTGTGTGTGGGGTATGGTGTTAGCACTTTGGATTGTAGAATGTGTATGAGCTGAAGTGCTAAGCGGGGTTAAAGTGTCGGACGTTTGCACAGAACTACGACGTTATGATATAAAATACGTACACGTGATTCATATATGTATATGGGATACAGCATGAGTGGATAATTTCACTAAAATTAAAGAAAAATAATGATATTGAATTTAGCACACGCACAATAGACGAGGGCGGGGCAAATACTACATGCATGCAGTAAGAAGAAGAAAAGGGGTTGGCAAACTGGAAAATTTGTGAGTGTAATACTAGAACTTTACTTGTACTAAAACTTGAAATTTATGTTTCAGTTTCATTACTTGTTGAAAGGACATTCTTTTTAATACATTCTCAGCAACACTCCAAGTGACACCAACCCTCAAAGTGACACCAACCCTTAACTGTTTTTAAGCTGAAGAATCTCAACACAAAGCGGAACACCAGCGTCTGGAGAACAGATGCAACGCATTCATCTCCTTTGATGAACACAGTGATTCAATAAATTTATTTCTGGTGTTTCGTTTCAGTGGCATCAACGGCCTACGTGCATGAACTATTGAACTTTAAAGCAATAACCCATATACTCCAACCATCAAACGATGACATCTGTCTATTCCCAAGATATTGCAGATATATATATATATATTTTAAAAATTGTTATCGTCTTATAACTGATATGAGATAATTTAAGAAAACACCACCCATATCTTATTTACTCCAAAATGCGTCACGCCATCCATCATTTCTTGGCACTGCACCAACAAGTGAATCAGCATCTTGACTGCAAATCAACCAAGCTCTTGAAATAAACTGGATGATGATCATCATCAGGGGCATAATCTTACATGTTTTGCAGGCAGGGGTGCCTCGGTTTATTTTCAACATTTACAGGCAGGGGCGTAGATAGCAGCGGCGGGGGGGGGGGGGGGGGGGGGAGGGGGGATGGGGGAATGCATCCCCCAACTTTTCGGATGGGAGATGGTGTATACAAACATCCCCCAGGTTCCACCCCCACCCCCCCCCCCCAAAAAAAAAAAAAATGGTGGAAAATATACATTTCTATATTATGTTGTAGATAAATATAATTTGATATATTATATTTATTAATTTTATTTTTATATATTCTTTATTTCAATATAGATGTTATATATCTGTGTACAATATTGTAGATTTATATGATTTATCAATATTTATCTACTATGCCGTCGTGGCTTTTGATTTTTCCCGATATATTTTTACACCACTAGAAAGTGAAAACCATCTACTTCAAATTATACAACATGGGTGTTGATTTGGGAGTAACATGGAGGTCTAATTTTTTTTAATGAAGTGGGGGGGGGGGGGGGGGGGTGTTGGCCTGCATGTGTTACCATCCCCAAATATATTTAGATGTGATTTTTTTTTTTCAAAGCCACAATGCAGAAATTTACTTAGAATAAAAGTACATGTAATTATTCTGGATTTAGAGGGTTCAGTCGGTAACTTTCCTTTATAATGCAATTCTGCAAAACTGAAATGAAAATATAGTCACATGAATCGAATATGTTGGAGAAAGAGGGAATACATCACACCCAGTATTTATCGAGGATGATGATGACCTGTGTCATCATCACCCAACTATACATAGAAGAATTATAAAATGACAATCACAACATGTAGCCCGGTCAGAAGCACCGCTCCGGGCGTTGCATGTGGGCAGAGTGCCCCCTTCTTTTCCCTTTAACTTCAGATAAGTACCCCCATTTTTATTTCGAGCAAGTCCCAGTTCCATATTCTTTTAAGTGCCCATTTGATAAGTACACCTCATCCCTCACCTTACCTTTGATAAATGCTTCTATTTCAACGAGAGCATTTCCCCCCTTTAATCCCTTTTATTCTTTTTAATGTAACTAGTCATTTTTTCTTTGTAATATATAGACACTGATTTAATTTTTCTATTTTATAAGAACAATTTCCCGTTCTTATAAATGCCCCTTTTCAGTTGTTAGAAGTGCCCCTTTCCACCTGTGATGAACTGCCTTTTCTACCTTTTTTACACATTCATTTATTTTTCTAATAATTGCAGTGTCCTTTACCCCATGATAAGTACCACGTTTCCCTTTTCCATAACATGTGCCCCTAATCCAAAGTGACTTAGAGCCAGTATTCCCAAATGCTCGCTCGCTACGCTCGCTCGTATTAAAACTTATAGCTTATTAAATAAATTTTCATTGTAAAATTTTGCAATTACAATGTAATAGCTATTGTTTGCGCGCTCGCTTCGCTCGCTAGCTCAATATTCGAATCATACTACAAAATTGCAAAGCATGATGCTGAGTTGTATCTTGGATATGTAAAGAGAAAACCATATACATGTATACACACCCTTACCCCACACACACACACTATATATATATATATATATATATATATATATATATATATATATATATATATATATATATATATATATACATATTTATACGTATATACGTATACACACACACACGTACACACACACACACACACACACCCACACGTTTATATATAATTATATATATATATATATATATATGGCCCTCCCTTACCCCCAAGGTATGAGGACCTGTCTACACCAATGGAAACAACGCCTCGCGTGCAACGACCCTTCTCCTCTCGATGGCATTAATGGTTCATGGGTTCATGTTTTATGTTTGGCTTTGTTTGAATGACTAACATGATTTCCTCTTTATTCAATGTATAGGTGGCATTGCCCTCTACGGCATCTATTTCATCAATGTTGGCTTCGACCTCCAACAACAAGATCTCGAACGTATCTAGATCTCCAAACAAGCTCCTCTACGTCTAGGTTGGTAGGATTTCTTATTCTCTTTTCACCTCTCATTATCGGTATGCACTATGAATCTTGAAGTTCATAGTTTATGTGTAAATGTAGTTACATTAAAACAGTTATGTTTCTGTTGACTTCCCCTCCCTCGATTAAAAGTACACATGCAGTTCAAACAAAATGTTTCAAAGTGATTTGCATAATTGAATTAGGAACCTAAATCATTTTAATGTAAGTGTGTTATTTGAAATTTGTTTAACAAGGGCGCCGCACCCTAATGGCAGTATGGCTATCTAGGGGTGTCCTGTTACCAAAGAATTGTATTTCTAATGTGAACTGGTTTATGATCAAGTTTTGTATCAAAGTTCTTTGATCCATTCATTTGCATAATGTTTCCAACCAAAAAGATAAAAGTCACAATAAATTAATTCAAAATTTGTATTACTTGAATACGGTCATGACCTCTAACATTTTTATTTTTCATTTTCGATTTGTATGAAATGTCATTCAATCTGAATTGTAGTTGTTAATTTTCCAAACAATCGGCCTATTCAAATCATCGTGAAAATCTCCAAAATATCGATTTTAATGATATTCATAAACTGATAGAATTATTATTTGAATCATGGATATTTTTTTTTCTCAATGCTTTTTCATATCGGTTTGGAAATCCAGTATAATTTCGTATTCTGTTGCGTTTGTTTTTCAGATGATGACCTTGTCCGGTGACATTCGTAAAGTCGACCAAACATAATTATCTCATGAAGTTCTGAAAAGAAAAACACGTTTTAAAAATTCTGTCTAATTTAGTTTCCATATCACCATCTACTATAGGCTAGTATTGAAGCGTTCGAATCGAAATACTGATTTACCTTTAATAGACTACTAATTGCTCCAGCACAGTAGATGATGATTTCCAACCACAGAAAAGAAAATTTTCATCTGATTGTATTGACACACACGGTGAATTATGGATATCTTGAAGTCATAAGACTCTTTCCAGGAATGCCAATAGGATTTCAAATTCATTGACAAATAAAACTTCAATTAAGCCCTATCTAACTTGTCAAGTTACACTCTCTTAATCGTATAATTATAAGCCCGCCTCACAGGCGTCATTTACTGACGTTATGACAACGTCAGTGTGTTGTACGGTCTGTTGCAAGTCATGCCTGAAAGAGTGATATCGTTTAAAAAGTGATTGCAGAATGAAGGGTGCAAACAATACTTATAATAACTGGCGTATGATTTCATTGCCTTCACAGGCTTGATTAGCGCAGGTACTGACGCAAACGAAATGACGCTTCGTGTGAGCAGGGCTTCAAAGGGATAATTCACCCTGATTACAAGTTGGTTTTAAAAGAAGCAGAAAAATTAAAGAAACAGATCTGTGAAGGTTTGAGAAAATCCGATAAGAAATAAGAAAGTTATGAAGTTTTGAAGTGGTAATCTATCAGACACAAATTGGCAACTCCGTGACGTATCTTGCGAGCTCCTCTCTCATTTGCCCTGTACCCCAAAAACCAATAATTTCCGTTTTCTCTAAAGGAAATATTCAATCATACATGCACCTTAAATATAGTCATTGCTTATATGTTTTTACACAAACCCTGTATGAAACAAATATATTTCTTCATCAAAAACTAAGAAAATGAAAATTTATGAAATTTTCTGTATTGAGCAAATGGGAGAGGAGCTCGCAAATTCCTAATTTCAACAATGGACCTTACACTATACCTAAATCTAACTCTAACTCTAAACATAACCTAAAACCAAATACAATACTAAGCCTTATCCTACATTTTTGATGTCGCCGGATCATGTGTCGGATCACCGATATAACTTGGGACATATGATTAATATGGCCGTTGCACCCTCGTCGTTTGCATTGTGTCCGTATCATTTGCCGTTAGGGATGGAGGGGTTAAGATTAGAGATAAACTAAGCCTAATCCTAAGCCTAACCCTAAGCCTAACCCTAATACGATGGCCCGTATTCATAAAGGGGAACTAAGTTGAACCTGGGCCCTGTTTCATAAAACTTGTTATCAATAACAACTGCCACAAATCTATAACAAATTTGTTCTCAGCCTATCAGATGCAACTATTTCAGTAGCTAATAACTGTTACAGTAAATTGTTAATGACAACAAGTTCTAAGAAACCGGGCCCTGGTTTAATTTAGTCCACTCATTTATGGAGGGCTAAGTGTCAAGCTCTGTATTAAATGACTGTGATACTATAACAAAATGAATAAACGACATTAATTCAGCCATGAAATGAAAATAAGAAATTGATTTCATGTCGGCATGACATTTGTTTGTTCATTAATAGTTACAGAATTATTGTATTTTTTTCCGGGATGAGAAGTTTGACACTTGGCGCTCCATAAATCAGTAGACGAAATCTACCCACTTAAACCTAGACTTAAAGTTAATACGCTTTTATGAATATCGGCAAACGTCTTTATATGGTAGGACCAATCGTGCTTAGCACCATGTATCTATTAATTAAGAGAGAGAGAGAGAGAGAGAGAGAGAGAGAGATAATGAGGGGAAGAGGAAAGAGATTGAAAGCGGGGCGATTGAAGAAAGAGAAAATATGAAATAGAAAGCAAGGGTTAGAGAAAGAAAGAGTGAAAAGGTGATACATTGAGAAGGAGGGAAGAGGGGGTTGAGAGAGGATATTAACAGGGCAAGTTGATGGATGAAGGAATAGTGACAAACAATAATAGATTTGAAGTGAATGAGTCTATATTTTAGTGAAGAGTGAGAGCGCAAGAGAGAGAAGGAAAGAGGGAGAAAGAGTATGGGGAAATTTGAAAAAAAATATATACAATAGAAGAATCCATGCGACGATTGCTCCGGTGACAAATGCTCCACAAAAAGCGACAATTGCTCCGCGACATTTGCTCCGCGACATTTGCTCCGACGTCAAATGCTCCTGCGTCAATCGCTCCGCTGACAGTTGCTCCGCCGACATTTGCTCCGCCGACAGTTGCTCCGCCGACAATTGCTCCGCATGTAGCGACAAATGCTCCCCGAACAACATTTGCTCCGCCGACAACTGCTCCGCCAACAACTGCTCCGCCCAAAACGTGTTCCCCTGGAAGACAATTGCTCCTACGACAATCACTCTGCCGACAATATTTCTTTCATAGTCGATTTTCTTTGTTTTATTGTTGTTATTGTTGTTGTGTTTTTAAGTTAACTTAAAGTTCAGTTTTACCTAAGGCAGGTTAATGTTAACTGCAAAAAGTTTGGGATTCATTCGAGTATTTCCACAACATTACTCTGAGTACACCTTAAAGATTAAGTTGAGTTATGGTCATGCATGAGATTGAATTGTGAAAGAAACTGTCTCAAAGCAATTGGGAAAGGTTGATTATGGGTAAGGTTGATTATATAGCACATAAGAATTGGTGTATGCTGTAAAGTTTTGGAATCACCAAAATGATAGGAAATTGACTCAATCCTGCTGAGAGTCACATGCACTGCACATGTATATGGACTACACACAAATGTTCGGCCCCTAACATTTCAGCTGTTTCTTGTTATATTTTGAATGTGAGAGCATTTGAAGAGCAATCCTTTTCAGGGGACATTTCTACTATGATAATCTTCCAAACTAAAATAAAAAGAATGAGAAAGCTCACACGTTATTTTTTACCTTTTCCAGAACTCGAACGGGTCTAAGTTTCAAATTACGATAGGCGTGTGACAGTGTTGTAGTCAAGGCCCAAACCCACAAGGCCAAGGCCAAGGCTTGAACCGTCAATGCCAAGGCCAAGGCATGCAAAATTATTTTGTTAACATGGAAGGCAATGCATGGATATGCCCCTATGTACATTTCAGACTTGCTGACCCCTTATAATCCTCGAACTAATTTGCGATCTGCAGGTATATCTGCTTGAGAGTCCTCTAACACGCTCTCTTCTAGGTGATCAATCATTTACTGCTTGTGCATCGAGGTTGTGGAACGGTCTTCTCCAAATTCTTCGCTCCTGTGACCAGCTATCCACTTTCAGAACTCAACTCAAGACATACCTATTTCAGATTGCTTACAACTAGTCATACATTCTCGTCTTTCCCAGTTAGAATCATGAACAGACATTTGGTAGTTTTTCAGTCTCAACAGCACCTTTGATTAGGCAACTAGATATTGGCGCTTTATAAATACCCCTGATTGGATTGGATTGGAAAAGGCCAAGGCATTGTAAAAAATATGCTTTAAGGCGCCTGAAGGCCAGGGCCGAAAGGATTGCTCTTCAAATGTCCTTATAATATTAGAAATATGACAAGAAATATTCATGAACATTCATGTCAGATTTGTGTGTGGTCCCATACTCAGGCGCGCCGGAAGCAGTTTGGGATGGGGGGGGGGGGGGGGGGGCAAACATTCAAGGGGGCTCACCTTCAAGGGCTCATACTCTTTTTTTATTTGAATGGAATAACATTTGCGATGTGATTCAATTCAGGTTTTATTTTTTTTAATTTTCTTTTTGGTTCCCCCTCCAATTTTACTCCTTTACTAATGATTTTTTTTTTATGGGGGGGGGGGGCTTTTTTTTTTGGGGGGGGGGGCGAAATTGCATTTTGCCCCCCACTTTTTCGTTTGGGGGCGACTGCCCCCCTGCCCCCCCCCCCCCCCCACTTCCGGCGCCTATGCCCATACTCGTTTCTGTGTGCAGTGCAAGTGCCTTAGGGGGAACGTGGGCAAATTTATAAATTCGATATTCCCAAAATATCACACTAGACACTAGTTTAGTTTACATACATGTAATCTAATTTTCCCAAGTGCTTGGAAACAGTTTCTTTAGAACTGTAATCGGATGACCAGAACTCCAATTTATCTTTAAGTTTGATTGGAATCGAGATAACAAGAAGATAAACCGAGTAGAAAATGATATTAGGATCACGAAAAATACAGTTTGTAGAAGAATTAGTTGAAAAAAGATGAAAATAATAGAAATAAAAAAATGATGAAAGCAGTTCTTTCAGAAGAAGATGGTAACTTAATGATATAACATAATTATTTGCATCATGGAAATCGTTTGATTGAATATGTGATGTGATTTCTGATTTTTTGTATTTGAAATTTATGTACGTGATTTTTAGAAAGAATACAGAATATGAATAACGCCGTTATTGTTATTATCTTTATGGTATAGTTCTGAACCTATCCGCTTATTCCAATGTTCACAAAATTTTATTACTCGGAGGGGGTGGGGGGGGGGGGAGTATGTCTCATTGAGGCCTATACGGCATCCGCGTCCATGACTTTCTGAAAAGCACCCTAACCGAGGATTTAAGTCGAAAGGTTTTTTTAACGGAGTTTTTGATACCCTATGCAGGGAAACCTGCGAATATTTTCTGATTTTTAGATCCTTAACAGGGATTCTTCAAGATCTTGCACAGTATCGTACACCCTATTCGAGGATTGATTCTTCTTTCCTGTTTTTGATACCCTAAACGAGGTCCCCGTGGTGAAAACCCCGGGGTGAAAACACAACCCTTTTTACTCGTTTTCATGGACGCAGATGCCGTACAGGCCTCAATGAGACATACCCCCTGGCTTAATAGGAATTTGATGTTAGTTCAGCATAATCGGCCAATGGCTCGGGCTCCTTGTTGTCAGCAAGTCCTTGAAAACAAAGTATTCGAATAAGAGGGGGTGTTTTACACACAAATAGTAATGCTACTTACACGTAATTAAAGGAAAGAAACCTAATAAAAGAAAACGGACTGAAAATGACTGGAAACACTATTCTAAGCAAGATTGTAATTATACTTCATTAGGTTACAATTTCATGAAAGAAATATAGAGAGGGGGAGTAGAGAAGAAGTGAGGAGAATAAAAGAAGACTAATAGCATGAGAGGAAGGAAAAGAGGTAGGAAGACAATTTAGAAGAGGGTGTACAAAGAATATGAGGAGAAGGAGAGAGAGGGAGAAGGGGGAGGGAGGGAAATTCAATAATAGAAAGGGAGGAGATATTTTACAGACAACATGGACAAATTAAATGATGCAGGCGTTAACATCCATAGGAATAACGGCTCTAATCATGCTTATCTCACAAGACTACAGGTCACACTATGATATTATTATTTTTAAAAAGTAAAGATCGAAAATTAGAGAAAGAGCTTGACATGCAATGACGAACGTCTTTTTTTCTCTAAAAAATGCTCGTTCTTGGAGTTTAGAGCTTTGGATCAGCCAATGAGCAAATGTTTTCCAAGAAACAGATTTTGAGTGGAGCAATTTTCTTTCGGCGGAGCAATTGTATTAGGAACAATAACTTTGTTTTTAATGAAACACTTCAGTTGGGGAGGAGCAATTATCGTAGGGGCAATTGTCTTCCGTGGATCACATTTTTGGGTGAGCAATTGTCGGCGGAGCAATAATTGTAGGAGCATCTGTCTTCCATGGGGCACTTTTTGGGCGGAGCAATTGTCGGCGGAGCAATTGTCGGCGGAGCAAATGTCGTAGGAGCATTTGTCTTCTATGGGACACTTTTTGGATCGGAGCAATTGTCGGCGGAGCAATTGTCGTAGGAGCATTTGTCTTCTATGGACACTTTTTGGGCGGAGCAAAATGTCGGATCGGAGCAATTGTCGGCGGAGCAATTGTCGGCGAAGCAAATGTCGACGGAGCATTTGTCGGCGGAGCATTTGTCGCTACATGCGGAGCAATTGTCGGCGGAGCAACTGTCGGCGGAGCAAGTGTCGGCGGAGCAACTGTCGGCGGAGCGATTGACGCAGGAGCATTTGACGTCGGAGCAAATGTCGCGGAGCAAATGTCGCGGAGCAATTGTCGCTTTTTGAGGAGCATCTGTCACCGGAGCAATTGCCGCCATGTGTCGGGTCACCACAATGGAAAGGTGAAATCATTAAGCCGAATCTTATGTGGATAGGCAGAGGTGAATCCGGTTTGACGGAGAAAAGAGTGTGGGAAAATGATCGAAAATCGTCACCTTGAAGTTGTACATACATAATGGACAGCACCTAACGTTCTTCTCAAACCTTGTTCCCTGACCGAAACTTGTTTTCGAGCACAGGTTCTAAGTTGACACTTTAACAAACAAAACAAAAAACACCCCAAAACCAAAATGCTGAGTGAAGCGGCAGCATAATCCTTTTTTCCAATGCAAAGGTCTACGGGGGTACTGTATCCAGGGGCGTCGCTAGAACATTTTGCATTTGGGGGGGGGGGGGTGTGACACCCAAATTTGCCGACAAAAATACTGCACCCTAATCTAACCCCCCCCAAAAAAAATAATAAAAGGAAATCATAGATGTAGAGATCTTGATCATACAGGCCCATTTTCGCAAAGAGGGGGCTGACACCTCTTGCCTGAATATCAACTTTTCAATTTCTAAATTTTTGCGAGCGAGCGAAGCGAGCGAGAAAATCATGTTAATTTTTTCGTAGTGAAAATTTACAGAAGTTACATAATTATCTGGGAACCTTGCTGCCCAAATATGTGGATATTCTGGTACCTCACTTCGCTGCCCGAATATGAAGTGGTGGTTGATCGAATATGGAAACTTTGGAAATCCTCGGGGGGGGGGGGGGGGGGGGGCTGCAGCCTATTGCCGAAGGGAGACGCCTTTTGCTCGAATATTAATTTTTATGTAGTGTTTTTGCGTGCAAGCGAAGCGAGCGAGCAAAAAAAAAAATGGCCAGTTTTTCCTTCTTTTTCTTTCCTTCTTTTATTTCTGTTTTTGTTTTCATTTCCTTTCTTCTCCTTTCTCTTTTCTCCTTTTCCCTTTCCTCTTCCCTCTCCCTTTTTCCCCCTCCTTTTGTTTTGCCGACAGATATTTTGAGTGGGGGTGGGGACACCCCCTCCTCTAGCGACGCCCCTGACTGTATCTAGTCTTACAGTTCAGACCCGGTGTTATACGTTACGACTTACAAAGTTTTGTGCCTTTAACTAAAGAGATACGATCGTACACAGTATACAGTATGCTCACTTTAATAAACTAACCGGGAACCGCCAAAGTTTTTTTTCTTCTGTAAATGGAGTAGAAACATGATTTTAAAAAAAATAATAAGGGAAGGGGTTTACAAAAACAAGTACACTGGAATACTATACATGTATGTAAGGTATGATATCACGTGACCAACTAATCAATGGAAGGGAAATCCCCGAATTGTCCAGAGGCGTACATTTCTTTTTTTTTTTTTTTGTATTTATGTTTTTATTACACAATCTCAAGGTCAAATTAGTATATTTACAATCATTCAAATTGAAAGGTACATACATGTAATTACAGACAATTACAAAATTTACAAAAGATTAACATGATGGGGGGGGGGGGGGAGGAAAGAGGTGGCAGAAAAAAAAATATATTACTAAAAATAATCTGTACGAATGCAAACTGAAAGTAAAACATGAAATGGGGTTGATATAGGCACATGTATTGGAAATAGTTTACATAAGATTTCAAATATGGTGTTCCAACAGCACTATGTAAAATGACTGCTTGAATCAACTATCTCATCAGTAAATTTCTTTTCAATATTAAGTTTCATATCTACATACAAACATTGTTTTAAAGAAGATTGGATGTAGTCTTATCATTGTAGTAAGGTTATTAAATTTCAAATTTTCATTTTGTGAAATGAAGAGGCAACTTATTTCTTTTTTTTTTTTGCCAAATAATATTCGGTTTCTTTTTGTTTCAGAACAAGTGATTTATATGCAGTAATGGATGGTGCACTATTTTGGAATTTACACCGATATATATATATATATATATATATATTTATATATATACATATATATATATATACAGTGTGTCCCAGAAAAAACGAAACCGAGATTGATCGATGTATAATCATATCTTAATCACAGTTATGATTAATAAGTGGCACATATTTGTAAAGCTTAGAGTCTCTTCTTTCCTGCGATACCACTCATATGATACATATTTCACGCATGAGTGAATAATAACAATGTGAAGTTGGGATGTCAAAAATTCATTTGGCCAACGATGTTTGAATTTTAAAAAGATAATCACATGTCTAAAAAATTCATTTTCCGCCCTTTCGTTTGACACCTTAATATTGAAAAATGACCAACGGATGACAGAGATAACTTGAATTGAAATATTGATTGCATTTCGATGATTTTTAAAAATGCTTTGTTCCATAACTCCGCATCGGTTTTCCGCATGAATGGAGGCGGAGAAAGTCATGGGTGGTCTAAAAGCTTTCGAGTAGAAACCAATACTATCCCACCCTCCTTATCCTCATTGCCTATTATTACCACCACCTCCCCCCCCCCCCCCCAATCATGCCAATCTCTCCCGGAACCTCAAACCCTACACTCCCTCAAGTTCCCCCTCTCTTTCCCTCTCCCACTTTACGTGTGGAGTGTGTGTGTGTGTGTGTGGTTGTGCGTGTGTGAATGTGTGTTAGAAAGAGAGAGAGAGAGAGAGAGGATGTTTGTGTATGGTCTAATAATCTTTAGTTAGATTTAAGCAAACACCATTGCATAATCGTTTAACTTGCATGATCAAAACCTATCCCTCCCTCACTCATTTCCACTTCCATCCCTACACCACTCGGAACACTAAAAACTCTTCATCCCTCATGTACACTTCCATTCTTTCCCTCCGTATATTTGACGATCAACCACGCATGCAGTCTTTTGTCTTCTTTGTTCACTGCTACGGCAGGCAGCGAGTATAAACGAATTCATTTAATAAATCATTGAAATGCAAGCATCACTTTAAACAAACAGAACTTACTCATTCCTGGCTCATTTTTATCCATTGAGGTGTCATATATTTAAGAGAAGAAATTTATCTATTAAGGAGTATTAATTTCATATTGCAATGATAAAAATGTTTTCTAATATATTACTTGGAATTCGAGGTATCGTTGTGCAGTGGACTTTTTGGAAGCCCTGCTTCATATTGTTCTCATTAACTCATGCGTGAAGCATGTGTCATATAAGTAGTACCTGATGAAAGAAGAGCGTGTAAGCTTTTAAAAATATGTATTGATTATTGATCATAATTATGATTAAAATATAATAATTCATCGATACATCTCGGTTTCGTTTTTTCTGGGACACACTGTATATATATATATATATATATATATATAATACTTTAACAAAAGGAACAAATAAGATACAAATCTATCCGTACAGGTACCAAATATTTTGTCACAATTTGCCAAATTGAAACTTGGGTCATGTTTTTTTAATATTACACTCAGCAAATATTGCCATATTGGAATAACTTTATCACATTTACAAATTTATGGATAATCGTTTCTTCACAAATCTGGTACTATGAATTCAACCATAGAAAACTGAACAAACTGACAAGTCCTTATTCACTTTGCAAAATAAACACTTAAAGAGATATTGGAGTACTGGTTAAAGGGCGCTTCACAGAGTAAAACTATGATTCAAAGTATCTAGATATATCAACATTCAGTATCTGATGCTTAGACAGCATAATAACTCATATCTCACCAGTAGACAGTCAATTTAGATGAGAAATTCAGTTTCGAATGTGACAAAATAACGGATAATTTTTTTAATCAAAAAATTTGTCGTTAGAATCCTCGAATAGGCCGTGTACAATACTATGCAAGATTTAAAAAATCACGGGTTTCCCTGAATAGGATATCAAAAACCTCAGAGGGAGCTAAAAATAGTCCGTTATTTTTTGACGTGGGGCGACGTCAAAAAGTCGAAAATTTTCAAAATGAAATTATAAATATACGAGACACGCTTTCGGGGTGAATAAGGCTCATTTTATTAGTTAAATAAAAGGAACTTTCACATGAAATACAAACCAAGTAAAAACAAACTGGGGAATTTTTGCGAAACTCCCAGTACTCTAGTATATCTTTAAAGTCAAAGTTGAGTTCTGGTCATGCGATTGCATTGTGAAAGAAACTGTATAGCAGCAATTGGAAAAAGGTTGATTATGTATAGTAAATTAGAATTGGTGGATGTGCTGTGAGGATTTTGTGATGATGATGCAAGGTTTTTTTAATTCCATTTCATTTCCAAATACAAAACAAGATGATTTACAAAGTACAAAATCATGAAATGAAAAAGGAACCTACTGGAAAGCACAGCTTGTTTGTGTAGGTTCCCAAGAATAAATATAACATTAGCATAATTATCTTTTATAACATGGAAGATTGGAAGTGAAATAAATATTTGAAAAAGATATATATATATTGGCATATCTCTCATAACAACTTAATTAAAAAGTCGTGAATCCTGTATCAATAATATTGAAAATTTTCATAGCAAGATGCTGTACACTAAAGAACAAATGACAAGACAGGACTCAGAGGACAAGAAACTGACAAGATAATACAAGACAGAACAGGACAAGACATGATAGGGTAAAACCAGGATGGGACAACACAGGACAAAACACGACACAGAAAGAAAGAAAAAGAGAAGAAAGGGGGAATGAAGGGGAAAAAAAGACAAACAAAAAGTCAAGAAAAACAAGAAACTGACAAGATAATACAAGACAGAACAGGACAAAACCAGGACAGGAAAACACAGGACAAAACAAGACAAAGAAAGAAAGAAAAAGGGGAAAGAAAGAAAGAAAAAAAAGACAAGCAACAATAAAAAAAAAAAACGACAGAACAAAGACAAAACTGCACTAGAAAAAAAGAAGAAGAGAGAGTGACTTTAACTCATAGATGAACTGTACTTTTGAAGTAAAAGTTTTTTTAACCCTCTCCTGAAACTAAAATGTGTGGCCTTATTTCTGATTGGATCTGGAAGAGAGTTCCAGAGTTTTGACCCAGTAAATATAAACATTTTATTTGAAATCAATGTTCTCGTTCTTGGTAGATGAAAAAGCCGGGCAGACCTAGTAGGGTAATGATGAATATTGAGATTCTTTGAAAATATTGAAAAAGATATATTGGGCAGTTCGTTTCTATCTAAATTATACATAAATATTCCAAGATTCTAACTATATAAATCGCTTATCTTTAGTATGTTATTTTTATGAAAGAGTACATCGGTGTGCGCTCGGTATTCCGAATGACATATAACACGCAGCACTTTTTTCTGTAAAAGTAAAACTCTATTTAATTGATAGTCGGCACAACTGCCCCATGCTACTATACCATAGTTTAAATGTGGAAGGATCAGTGTGGAATACAGATTTAAAAGTATCCGAGTTGGGAAGTAAAATTTGACCTTGTTTATTATACCAATATTTCTAGAAACGACTTTACAAATGTTATCTATGTGATCTTTCCATGATAGCTTGAATCACCCAAACAGGTAGAAACTGACTCATTATTGTTAACAGTCACATGTCCTGTACACAGAAATAGGTATACGGGACTACACACACACACACACACACACACACACACATGTGGAATGACAGTTTGATCCAAACATTTCAGATGTTTCTCGGCCGTCAGATTTCGAATATGATGGCATTTTAAGAGCAATCCTTTTCATGGGACATTTCCCCTTTGATATTTTTTCCAACCGAACCGACATAAAAAGAATGAGAAAGCTCCCAAATTATTTTTCATCTTTACCAGAACTTAACCTTCTCTTTCACACCGGCATGTACAGTGTGATTCTACATACATATCCGGGAGTATCGTACTTTTGTGGTTTGATATGCTGTGATGGTTCGGGCGCCACCAAAGATAACCACGGTGTCCATATACAGCCATAAATAGCAGTTTCCACCACGTGGGAGGAAGTTCTGTCAGGAATATCAATTCATATTCCTAAACGGTATCATTTCCGCCACCTTCTTCCTCAGAATGTTGGCTGGTCTTCAAAATACAACCCACAATGGTGTTGAGGTTCTTGTAGGACTATACAGTCTAGCCGAGGTTGATCATTCTCTTCTTAATCACTGAACCACAAGCATCGCTTCTGAAGAGCTGTGGTGTTTCAGTCTCTCTCCTTTTTTTTGTTGTTGTTCACTCTTGTTGACAAGAGAGAAGCCTAAGCAAATAACGCACTCAGAATTATTCAGTTCATTACAGTTCCGTCAGTGGCAACTAAGAGTGAAAAAACGATTTTGAGGTTACCGAATTTCAAATTATCTCTTCGTTGAATAAGAACGCCATTAAAGATAGTGTGGCATACTTCGAAATGGTGAGACGAGTTGTATTCCTGTTGATTAGTATTTGGTCAGCTCTTGGAACTCAGACCTGGGGTTTAGAGATGAAATGCGTGGGGCAACATGATAGCAGTAGTAAGTAGGTCCTATTAACTGAGCATTACTTTTGGTATTTGTTTTTGTTTGTTTGTTTGTTTTTTGTAGTTTTTTTTTTTTTTTTTTTTTGGGGGGGGGGTATTTATTATGAAACTTCATTGACACTCTACACCAATATTTTGTATTACGATGATAAGAATACGTATAAAGAACACTGATGATTATACAAAAAAATATACGCAAACAATTCGTTTAGACACTGCTTCAACAATAATATACAAAATATACTGAGCCTGGAATTTGTATCGGTCAATCGTTGATAAATTCTGATCCTGACAATGGCACGATGTACAACTGATTAAAAAATTTACAATAGTATTGCCTCTAATAAATATTTCAACTGCTACTACTACTACTACTACTACAGTTTCAGCTACTGCTACCACTATTATCACTACTTATGCAATACTACCTCTACCAACTGTTGCTACTACCACAGCAGCAGCTGCTGCTATTACTACTACTACTACTACTACTACTACTACTACTACTACTACTACTACTACTACTACTACTACTACTTCTACTACTACTCTACTACTACTACTACTACTACTACTACTACTACTACTACTACTACTACTACTACTACTATTGGTACTACTACGACTACATGTACTATGATAACACTATTGAAAATAATGGTTATAATGATAATAATGATAAGAAGAAGAATGAAATAAATATAAAAATAAAAATAATAATGATATTGATATGAGATAACTTTTAATATTATCCCGTCTTTCCCTCTCCCCACCCTTACCATGCTTACTCCTTTCCCCGATGGACTAGCGGTAAAAAAAAGTTGTATGTTATATCGAGAAACTATTCTCCCGTCCCCACTCCCAACCGCCCCCCCCCACACACACGCGCACACCTATCCCCATTTGGTGAGTTTTGGAAGGTTGTGGGAATTTCGACAGTCATTCTGGAAAAAACTCATGTCGGGGGAAAACGCTGGATTTGCCAATTAAAATGGAGATCAGAGAATTGATTTTTATAATAAATGTATCTTTATTTTTGTGCAATAATTTTTTTATTTGAATTTGAATTTGACATTGAATTTGAATTTGAACTATGCTCCCCATAATTCACAGTGAACTTACACCCCCCCTTAGGACAAACCTAGATCTGCCATTTCTTTTTCTTCTCCTTATATCGCCCGACAACATAGTATTAATTATCATCTTTATGCCGATGACATACAGTTATATATTTCCTTTGACCCAAGGTCTCCAGGAGCTCATGATAATGTACTTATTAAACGTCAAAGTTGTATTTCAGATATTAGGCAATGGAATGGTAGTAAATAAGGTGTAATTAAATGATTCGAAGACCGGATTTTGTTGTTGCCGCCTCAGCCCACAATCTGCGCAATCTTCCAAATGTTTAGTTGAATGTTGGTGGCACACTCATTAGCGCTTCAGAAACAATAAGGAACCAGGTCGATAATTATGTAAATTATTATCCAGAAATACAGGCATCTTAAATAAACTCAAACACGAGTTCCCTCCCAAAATTTTGTTATCCTTGTATACCACTCTAATTTTACCATAATTATCTCAATTACAGAATTCTTGCCTGGGGGAATGGGACCAAAATTCAACTTGACAAGATACTCACCATTCAAAAACGGGCTATAAGAAATATTAACAACGCTGGATTTCTCTCTCATACTACCAGTTGTTATGTTCGATAATACCTCCATTTTGCCCAGCACAACAGCCAGAAACCTAGGCGTGATATTTGATCAGAATATGGTTATGAACAAATTTGTTTCATTGAAGTGTAAATCAGCATCATTTGCTCTGTGTAAACTTGGAAAGGTTCGTCAGTTTTTAGATTTAAAGACCACTAAGATG
Source organism: Heliocidaris tuberculata (assembly GCA_025618425.1). Taxonomy (NCBI): domain Eukaryota; kingdom Metazoa; phylum Echinodermata; class Echinoidea; order Camarodonta; family Echinometridae; genus Heliocidaris; species Heliocidaris tuberculata. Next base: position 27,174,295 of record CM046850.1, read on the forward strand.
CTTGTACAGGCTCTTGTGACTTGTCATTTAGACTACTGTAATAGTTTGCTGTATAATATGTCAGATTCCCAGCTAAATAAACTCCAAGTAATTCAGAACTCTGCAGCAAGATTGATTACCCGTACTAAGAAACACTCTCATATAACTCCAGTCTTAAAACAATTACATTGGCTTCCAGTCCAATCACGCATAATTTTTAAAGTACTATTACTGACTTATCAGTGTCTTCATTCAATGGCTCCAAAATATCTCAATGAATCTTTGGTAAAGTATGTACCCTCTCGCAATCTCAGATCGGCTCAGAAAGATCTTTTACATTGTCCTGTTATTCAGACCAAGTTTTATGGTGAGCGATCATTTGCTCATGCTGCCCCTTCACTTTGGAATACTATTCCATCCCATTTGAAGGATTCATCCACAATATCTCAGTTTAAAACCGTCTTGAAAACGTATCTGTTCAAAAAGCATTTTGAATGAGCTATATTGTGCATTTTATAGCATCTGTCTCTATTCTTGTTCTTCCCTTTCTTAAAGCGCATAGAGACGCAATGGCAGTGATATGCGCTATAAAAGCATTGTTGTATTATTATTATTATTACTAGCCAATTGTTTTTTAAGAATAAGCTCTTACGAATCTCAGATATTTATGTGCACAACTTAGGGATATTCATGTATCAGTTATATATAAATGAATTACCTGCGATCGTTTCTGTACTGTTTGTAAAAAACAACGCTATCGACCCATACCCCACACGTCAAAGTAACTCTTTCAGTTTGCCACGAACTCGAACAATATTTGCAAAGAAAACTGTTACATTTTCAGGTCCAAAGTATTGGAATGAACTCCCAACTGAAATTAATGAATCCACCTCATTGTTTATATTTAAACGGAAATTGAAACTTCTTCTCCTAAATGGTTATGCCATACAGGCAGAAGCCGACATGTAGTGCTGTCAAAACAATCTTTTTAATAATTGAGAAAAATGCTAAAAATAATGTCGGCACTTCGGTATATGCTTCAGAAATTGCCACGCGTACAGAAAATGTTTATTTATCATAAAAATGTGAATTGTTATATTATTGCTGTAATGAAAGTGACAAAGCCATTTAATACTATTTCATTGAATGCGATTTTGATTACTGCGACACAATAAATTTATTTATATACTCATATTGCTGTATCATGCATTGCTCGTTTCATAGGCGCCGGAAGCGGGGGGGGGGGGGCAGGGGGGGCAGTCGCCCCCCAAACGAAAAAGTGGGGGGCAAAATGCATTTTCGCCCCCCCAAAAAGCCCCCCCCCAAAAAAAAAAAAAAAAAAAAAAGGGAGAGGAAGAAGAAGAAGAAGAAAAAGAAGAAGAGTTGGAATGAAAATACTGTATATAACTTAGAAAAGTGGTTATTTTTCGCTCGCTCGCAAAATAAAAGATTATATGTGTGATTTACGCCAGTGCTCGTAACCAGCTCTGTTGCTTCGCTATCTCGCTTTCGAGTTTCTTCGAAAATTTTTACGCGTCTTGTCCCCCCCCCAAAAAAAAAAAAATTCTGCGTACACCTCTGGTCACCTCCGAAAATTTTTGACATGAGCCCCCTCCTCCTCCAAAATAGTGAGCCCCCTGGGTTGTTTGCCCCCCCCCCCCCCCCCTAATCCAGAATTGCTTCCGGCGCGCCTGGCTCGTTTCCACTATTTTTAAAGACTATTATAAATCTTATTACTCTTTGGAGTCTATAACTCACAAGCGTAGCTTTCTCCTTAGGCTCCTCAATATTTCACGTTTATTCTAGCCCAGTCTTCTTAATTAATAATGCATGATTTATAGATATATAGAAATGAGGTACTCACCTTCTTTTATTTTCTCTGACAATATATTTCATGTTTGTTTGTACTATTTATCTTGTTTGTACCAATTCTGTGAAAGCACTGTAAATGTAAAATATGAAACAATAAACTGAAACTGAAACTGAAACTGAATGTCTCACCATATTTATCACATTTGTCGTTAGGTTACGTTTCATTTAGGAAGTATTGCTAGAATTAGAAGTTCATTGATCTACCTGTCATAATGATGTGCGTTCTTTAGTTCTATCCCGTATCGATTCGGTTAGTCGTACAGTTACGTTTTATTTAAGAAGTATTGCTATAATATAGAATTAGGATTACAATTAAAATTAGCTTCTCTCTACCATTCCCTCGACTAAATCGATTAAATCGTGTGCAACGACTGCAAAATTGGGTTGCTCGATTGGTGCTTCAAGTTTCTAGGGACCACCCATCCCAGCCACTCTTGAACTCATTACATTGGCTTCCTTTGAACATGTCATGCATGTTGCAATAGCGGATGATATTTAAATTACTCTTGTTTGTCTATAAATACCATTCTTAAAAATTAAGCTCCGAAACATTTGGATACTTGTTTGAATTGGTATACATGTACCAGGAGATTGAGGTCATCCAGTGATTCTCTCCGTCTCACATATCCAGTTACTCGCACCTTGGCCGGTGATAGGACATTTACCCTATCTGCTTCGAAATACTAGTGACAATGCTTTCCAGGTTTGTGCTCCTAGACTCTCTAACAAGCTTCCAAGATTCATTCGTCTGTCCCCTTCGTTGGAGGTTTTTAAGAAACATCTCAAAACTCTACTTTTCAAACAGTATTCGGATCAGCAATGATGTCGTTCTTTCACTGCCTTTTTAATTGTTCTATTTTTTATTTTTTGTTATTGATGTAAAGCGCTGTGAAACAACTTATAGTTTGTAAGAGCGCTATAGAAATGTAATTATTGTATTGCATTGCATTTACTACTAACAGTTAGACAGTCTTCATCAGTCAATGCCTTCAGAAAGGCCTTGAAAACCCATCTCTTTACTCTTTAGCAGTTTGTAATTGTTTTGTAATTTTCTTCAAAAGCACATCACAATGGTATGGTGTGTACGAGTAGTTCTGTGGCGCTGTCTTTCTCTTTCTTTCTCTCTCTCTCTCTCTCTCTCTCTCTCTCTCTCTCTTATTCGGCAATCCAAATGATTTGGGGGGATTCCCAATAGAGAAATACATTGCTTTCCACCTGCTTCTATACCCGCTTCCTTATATTATATGACCATGATGACTATGCTAGCGAACTACCCAGTGGCGTAGCTAGGATTTTTTTACAAGGGAGGAAAATTCTGCTTGAAGGGAGACCCGGGGATTTTTCCCCCAGCCCCCAAATTGTCGCTCAGTGGGGGGAGGGGTGGTTATCACATGTTTCCCTCCATAATTCTCTGACAAGCAACAAAACAAAAACAAAACAAAAATAAAAAATTCTATAAATGAAAAAAAAAAAAGGAAAAGTTGTCGGGGGGGGGGGTACTCTTTTTCCCCCCCAGCCCCCCAAAAAGTCGCTCAGTGGGGGAAGGGGTGGTTATCACATGTTTCCCTCCATAATTCTCTGACAAGCAACAACAACAAAAAAAATTCTATAAAAAAAAAAAAACGAGGAAAAGTTCTCTCCCCCCCCCCCCCTCAGCTACGCTAGTGGAACTACCCTTATGATACTCTGTTCATATTGTTTGTATACTTGTGGAAAGATGTGAAGAGAATGATTTGAACAGGAATATAATATGTTAATTTTGATTGGATTGAATATTGCCCAGTGTTTTATGATTCGACCTTTGGGCATTAAAATGTCCAGCAATATATTGGTAGGGTACAAGTTGGTTGTATGGCACAGTGCTCCGGTGACAGTTTCTTCTCCATCAGTCAACTACACTACTCCGAATTCTTAACAATCCCCTGAACAATTCCCTGAAACTAAATTTGACCCTAACCCTAACCTAAAACCTAATTGCAACCATAACCTCTTATGTTTTTGATGAAATAAAGCCAATAGCAGACAGTATGGGCAGAGAGAGAGAGAGAGAGAGAGAGAGAGACGTGGGGCAGTTTTCAACCAATATATTTGTTTAAATTCTATTAACTTATTATTGGTGTTGCTATCTAGTGGATAAGTCACCGTGACTGCAGATCACAAGGTACTGTTTTCGATTCCCTGCCACGGCACTAACGCGTCCTTTGGAAAGACATTAATCTACATTTGCAACACTTAACCCAGGTGCAGTAAGTGGATACCTGGTGGGATCTCCTTCTTGAATGCACTGAGCTACCTGTTGTCGTGCTAAACCCGGGGTAATAATATGCAGGGCTCTCCGACAGGGAGGACAGTATACCGACGAGGTACCCTGTGTAAACAAATCGTATTATTATCATTTTATTAGATTTAAATGAAGTTTTTTCATTTACACTATATACTTCCCAGGTGAGCTCGGAGATCCCTCCTTCACTCAAGATACCGCAAACATAGTGTATACAACAGAATGCCATTACAGAGAGCTTCAGTGTAGGAGCATCAATTTCTGCAACATCAAGTGGTTCTTCAATGGCGTCCCTTACGACTCCTGGAATTTAAGTCGAAATTCCGACACAAATTACTTCTTAGAGGAGCGCAACCAGACGCTCAAGTTCACTTCGGCAGACATTAATGCTGAAGGGAACTTCACCTGCGTGGTGTCAAACGGAGTGAAGACTGTTAGTCGAACCATCGCCCAACGGATTTTAAGTAAGCAAGGGGGCATGTTAAATCTTACCAGCATGCTAAAGATTTAATCTTTTGAATTTGATTTATCAGTCAGATTTCTTTTTTTTCCCTTTCTTTTTTTAAATAGTGGATTATGCATTATTAATTCATTTTTTAGTAGAGGTGTTGTGGTCTAGTGGATAAGTTTCCGTACTGTGAACACCAAGGTACGGGGTTCGAATCCCTGGAGCAGCACTAGTTTCGTTAGGCAAGACATTAATCTACATTTGCCATACTTGACCAAGGTGAGGTAAAAGGGTACCTGGCAGGAAAGTCAAGGAGTGTCAAGCCTGACAGACATGTGCGCTATACAAGAACACACTAAAAATTTTTTCAAGGGCCCAATCCAGCAGAAAATTTCACAAATTATTACATTTTTATGACCAGGTACTTAAACCTGGATCCGATGTAATTTACATTTGGCAGATTTCAGTGCTTCACTATAATTTTCTGGATAACTATTTGTTTTCATTAATTTTGTATATTTATATAATAATGACTGGCCTTGAGGGGGATACGACATATCATATTCAGTGAACTAGGTTAATATTGCCCGAGTCTAAGGCGAGGGAAATATGGATCTAGTGAGTAGGAGCCAGTCAATATTGTTGTTATTATCCAGATCAGACATCTAGAGCAAACAAGCCGTGACATTATCATAAAATGGATTCCAAAATCATTATCTAATCCCTTTTTGTCAAAATTCGCAAATGCAAGTTTCCCACTGCACTGAGCCAGCAACTGCGCGCAATTTTCAACAAACTGCGCTCTGTAACATGCGGGCTGCAAAAATGACCGGTACTCATAATTATAAGTTATTCCGAATGGGTGATTAAAAATATGAATATCAATGACCTTGTATTATGATGTTCTCGTACCACCAGAATTAAAGGGAGCCACCGCTCGATATCCATGTACGTTCAATTTCATTCGCTTGCCCCTATTGCAAGGCCGTGCATTACAACAGTCTTGGAGCAGCGAACAAAATTGCCGTCGAGGGTGGGGTAGTTTGTCAGTTGGGTTGTTCAGTTCGTCTTTCTTCGGTCGAATGCGTATCACTGCAATGGCGTGCTCGTTTACCGAAGATGTGCGGAGATTCCTGAATATTACCCGAGCCGGGCCAAGCTCCAAAACACCACGATTGGCGACTTTTCGGTCCCTTTAAGGCAAACTTATTCAAATTACAAATAATTATCATGATTATGATTATATTACTGCACATAGGTTTAGACAGAATTTTCACATTTTCCACCCCCCTCTCTCTCTCTTTTGATTCTATTTCTGAATCCCCTTCTAACCACCCATTTTTCTTTCTTTCACTCACACACACACACACCCACACACACACACACCCACACACACACACACACCCACAAACATATCTATATACACTCTTTTCCTCCCACTTGCTATATCCTATCCTCTTTTTATGTCTATCTCTGTTTATCCATTTTTCTCCCTCCGCCCTCCCCCCTCTCTCTCTATCTCTCTCTACCAAATTTCCGTCTCTATGTCTCCCTTTCTTTCTCTTTTTCCCGATTCCCTCATCTCCCCATTTCCCCCTCTCTCTCTCCCTCTCTTTCTATCCTCATATGCACTATCTCTGTCTCTCTGTGTGTCACCCTTTTTCTCTCTCTGTGATTCTCTCTTTCTTTCTGTGTCTAAGACTCTCTCCCTTCTCTCCCCCTCTATATCTCTATGTCTCTGTCTATGTCTCTTTGCTTCCCTCCCCATCCCCCCCCCCCCCCTCTCTATCTCTCTCTGCAGAGCCTATATGGCTCAACAAACCCATCCCTTATGAATCGACCAGCTCTGTCTGCAAGAATCAGACTGCTGTTCTCGGCGGCAACGCCTCCTTCTTCTGCCAGTTCAAGTACGGGAGAGCTGGTATATTCTTCCAGCACAGCTGGAGGAAACTGAACAAAACATACGGAGGGTACCAAATGGTCGACTTCTACGACATACCCGGCACCCAGTTCTCGCAAGGGAAAAGCATCGTAGTAGGCGAAAGTTTCACCCAATCTAAGATCTGTCAACAGTAAGCAAGACTTTCCGTTTTCATACCTGAACCCGTCTTATAAAGAGTTGCGATTGATCCGAAATCAATCGCAAATTTACAGTCTCCTATCTATAAGTACAGAGTTGCGATTCATATCAATATCAAAGTAAATTGCAATCAATATGAACTCTTTATAAGACGGGCCCAGATGTTATTGGGGTGATATGCTGATGTATGAAGTTAACCAGAAAACCAGAAAGAAGAGTCAGAAATGTTTCTTCTGTCATGCCCTATAGCATGTATAGTCTGAAGGAAAAATTTAAGTCTTAGCCATAGAGATCCTATAATAGACTATGGTCTTAACAAATCTTAAAAATAGGCACAGCATTGGATTCCGCAAAATGAGACTGGTAAAAGATTTGATAATGCTTTATTTTGTTAATTCGTTGTAAATGTACACTGCAAAAAACCCGAGTGTTAATTCGACACCATCTCGGTATCTATATTGGGCTACACCAGATATGTGCTAAAACAACACCAGTTTCGAATCAAACTGGCGTTGTTTTTACACTAACTGATGTTGTTTTAACACTTATCTGGTGTAGACCAATATCAAACTGGTGTTGTTTTAACACTTATCTGGTGTAGCCCAATATTGATACCAAGATGGTGTTAAATTAACACCCTGGTTTTTGTAGTTTAGGGCCTTCATCTCATGTAGTCACATTCAATACCAATTTAGGCCTGCTTCAATGATGATAAACAATGATTTGACCACCTTCAGAACTTCTGCCATGTAATCCATAATAACCAGTTCGCTACAACTCTGGAAGACTGCTTGTTGGTTAACCTGCTCAGTACTTAGTTGATTTCGGTCCCGTCCTGTAAGGTGGTCTCATTGAGGCATGTACATCATCCGCGTACGCGAAAACGGATAAAAAGGGTACTTTTTCAGCATTAGGCGCGTAGCTCGGGTTACGCGTTTAGGGTATCAAAAACACAAACATCAAGAAAAAGGGTATTAAATTCAAAGGTGATAAGAAGAAGATCCGTGGAAAAGGGGGGAGGGGGAGGGTAATATAGTTTGGTAATGTGTTCCAGATTAGGTTAAATTAGGGTGTAAAAATCTGCATTATACTTCAAGTTCATCTCCTAATGAAAACTGTAATCACCGACTTATTAGATTACGTTCATGCACAAACTAAAATGTCTTTTTAAAAATTCATGATATTGGGTAATTCATTTCAAGAGACGTTTCTTGCAATGCAGGAAACAAAACAAAAAGCAACTGCAATGCAGTTTCCTGCAATGCTCTACATGGCTAAAGATATGGTATAGGATGTAAAATAACACGCAAGATATAAAATCGCCGTTAATGGTATAAAAATCAGAGATGTTAGACGGGTTTCCCTGTTTAGGGTGTCAAAACTACTCTTACTGCAATCCCCGTTTAGGGTGCTTTTCTGAAAGTCATTTACACGGATGATGTACAGGTCTTAATGAGACATGCCCCCCCCCCCGGACTTTGTTCTGTACGTTAGAGGTTCAATGTCGTTATACTATATTCAAAATATAGGCTTTAAATATCATTTCTATAAAGAGATATTGCAATTTTAATCACACTATCTATAGTGTACGCGCACGCCAAGTTAAGGGCTCACGCGGAACCATAGCGCCGGACCAAACTCGGTTCCGCGCGAGCATTTTCATGTTATTCTTTATTTCCTTCATACTCCTTAACTGTTGACCTATAGAATGCCAGATAAAGTTCTTTGATGTTGATTTTATACTCTCTAGCTGTACACAATTTATTTTTTTCAGGTGATTGGTACACTTTAAGCTACGCATCATTTTTCTTTTGTATCCGTTTCGCACGGATACAATTCATCCAAACATAATTTCATACGTTGAAATCAATCTTCAAAAAGCCTGTGATGTACTGCAAGGTAATTATATATAGCATTTACATATGGCAAACTCTCTTTACCCAGGGAGCCTCCCAAGATCTTGTCTACATGGCTGAATATCACTAATGTGACTGAAGAGGCGTTGGGGAAGTATCAGGTCATTTGTAAGATCTCCCAGTTCTTCAGGCCAATCATCCTCACACTATCACTGAAAGGTAAGACGATCTCTAGATTTCACTCGGTTAAAGCCACCACACGTTTTGATTTCGCCTTGACTACGACCTGTCTACGGCTCGACTACCTTTTGATTGCGATCGACTACGACTGGGTTTCGAAAGAAATTGAAATAATATTAGATGTGGAATTTCACTAAAAGAAAACTTCTTCCCGATTGACCTCCCGATTGTCATCTGAAAAGTAATTTTACAGCTGCAGGGTGTTGTAAGAATTCCAGTCAGAGAAAAGGCACGATCGGCTGCGAATCGTAGTGACGTCATACCAGTCGCATTTCTCGTCACCGATTTGTAACCGAATTCACTTTGGTTTTCTCTCCGACTGGAAGGCTAAAAATTCCATGCAATTTTCGGTTCATATTACCATTCAGGCCAGTCATCTTTAAAAGTGTCTATTCAATCCTATTGCTCTTCATTTCATGATCCAGTCTCTGTCGGGTCGTTTGGTGTTCGTAAGCCTCTATTTCCAAATCATGTAAATCTCGGGAAAGACGCAAAGAGGAAAATAACTAGTTTTGTCTGTGATTCTAAAATAAGAATCAAACATTTATCTGAATACAATTTTTCATATTATTTTGCTTAAAAGTGTCCAAAGAGGTAGATACTAATTCTACATCCTAAAATTTTGGTTCTGCCTCTATAGAATAAAATTTTGATTTTGAATGATTTTGTCATAATTATGTGTATTTTTACGATACTGGAGAGATTTTGGCTTAGAAAATTGAAATGGTGATATTTCCACTGTCTCTTTAACTCTTTGAGTGCGAGCCCGCGCACAGCGATTGTTCTCCCTGTGACGGAGCGATTTCGGCTACATTGCCAGTAATGGGAAATTTGGCGGTGCTTTCTACTTTAATTGCTCATTGCACCTCACTCGGTCATTTCCGTCATTTTTAGTAAATGCAAACATGAAAGGTCAGACTTTTCTCTTTCTAAAAATATAAGTTTTGTTTATCGAAACAAAAAATAAGGTTTGTTATTTTAGAGGGGAAAAGCCGTCTTATTTTGTTGAAGCTTCACTTCCTTCCTTCTCAATACACTTACAATACAAATTGCATAAGCGCCGTCGCACGCGCGGTTCGATCGATACCCCATTCATTGGCCCCATTGTCGTCTGCTAATGCTCGGCATATTATCACCCAAGTCATAGGCCCTACATTTCACATGAGTTTCCACCGCATTCTGACCAACATTGTGACATGATCACTCAAATGCTTTTTTTTTTAAATATGCAAACAGGTATAGGCCCATTCAGGGAATTGAATTTTCAGATGAACATTATGTTACTCAGTAAGATAAAAATGATCCTATTCACTTTCGACTTCATTTCTCATAATTTGTCGTAATTATTTGCTTTAGTTTTTGTCTCCCGCTTCATTCGTTTATTTTTCTCTATCTATCCATCTCTATTTCAACATTATTTTCCAATGTAGTTGCTGTATCAATAAAAAAATAATAATTAAAATTGTGTACGCATATTTGATTTTTTGTTGTTTTTTGTTGTTGTTTTTTTTGTAATGGGAAAGAGCTAAATGAATGACAGTGATTGGAACAAAATAATACTTTGTCACATCTCAATGCCGCTCTCTCTCTCTTTGAATTCGTCAGGAAGTTCGTGCAATTAGAACTTTGTTTCAGTGCGTTTCATTTCCGCATTGCATGCAATTTTTCTTTTGAAGGGGTGTGGCTAATAAGGACTTATTCGCCGTATCTAAGAGTTTGATCAATTTGAAAAGAAAGAGAACAGCAGAAAAAGAGCATGATATTGAGAGTATAGTAATTCACTGTATGTTACGAGATAATGAGGAAAGAAGTAAAAACCGAAACACAACAGTTGTGGTTGATATTGACGAGAATCATAAACAAACTAAAGCGATGAAAAAAAAATGTGTTTAAAAAAAAATCCCGATATTATAGCAACCAATGGTAATGGCTACATCTCAATGCCGCTCTCTCTCTCTCTGAATTCGTCAGGAAGTTCGTGCAATTAGAACTTTGTTTCAGTGCGTTTCATTTCCGCATTGTATGCAATTTTTCTTTTGAAGGGGTGTGGCTAATAAGGACTTATTCGCCGTATCTAAGAGTTTGATCAATTTGAAAATAAAGAGAACAGCAGAAAAAGAGCATGATATTGAGAGTATAGTAATTCACTGTATGTTACGAGATAATGAGGAAAGAAGCAAAAACCGAAATACAACAGTTGTGGTTGATATTGACGAGCATCATAAACAAACTAAAGCGATAAAAAAAAATGTTTAAAAAAATCCCGATAGTATAGCAACCGATGGTAATGGCTACATCTCAATGCCGCTCTCTCTCTCTCTCTCTCTCTCTCTCTGAATTCGTCAGGAAGTTCGTGCAATTAGAACTTTGTTTCAGTGCGTTTCATTTCCGCATTGCATGCAATTTTTCTTTTGAAGGGGTGTGGCTAATAAGGACTTATTCGCCGTATCTAAGAGTTTGATCAATTTGAAAATAAAGAGAACAGCAGAGAAGGAGCATGATATTGAGAGTATAGTAATTCACTGTATGTTACGAGATAATGAGGAAAGAAGTAAAAACCGAAACACAACAGTTGTGCTTGATATTGACGAGAATTAAAAAGCAAACTAAAGCGATGAAAAAATGTGTTTAAAAAAATCCCGATAGTATAGCAACCAATGGTAATGGCTAGACCCCCCTCCCCCCCCCCCCCCCCCCCCCCCCCCCCGGCCGTGACAAGAAATCGATGATGACAATATATCATGTCAGGACGGTTAATATAACACATTTTTTAAAAAGACGAAACATTTCTAAACCCTTACATATCGACCTTTGTTGTGGGTTTTTTGTTTGTTTTTTTTTTTTGGGGGGGGGCGTAGAAAATCATGATCATTCAGAAATAACAGACAATGCTAAAATAAAGAAATGTAAACAAAACACATCATGTACCTCATCATATTATCTCCCCCCCCCCCCCACTATTGCCTCTAATTCTATTTCATGGAATAAAATGACACGGAAGATACCAAGTGAACGCAAACTCCGAACATAATGTAATACATGTACAACTATGATCGAATATGATATTTTATGTAGCCCTATTGAAAGACAAATAAGGGCATTCTCATACTCTCGAAAGACCCTCAATGCGAGCACAGTATTGTTTCAATAAATCAAGATGTTTATAGGAAAAAAATGTATGAGTTGTAAGTTAATTTTGATGTAGGCTTACAGCTGAGTGACCAAATCAAGATTTCGTTATAAAGTAATGTTGCAGTATCTGCAATAACAGCCCCTCCCCCCTCCCTTTTTTTTAATTTTTATTTTTTTACAGCGGATGACAGAATCGGGAATAAATTATAAAGACGTATTTAATCAAAGCTTTCATATAGCCAATGAGTGTTGTGTTTATTATCCTTTTGACACAAATCCCAGTCATCAGGTTAAACATTTAACGGACTGTATATACTGAATTTCATTTATATGTGTTCGTCTCCATCTTTGGTCTCGTTCAACCAATATATTTTGTCTATAAAACTTTGTTAATTCTCGTGTCATTTTTGAAAAGTTTTGTATATGACATGGATATAAATATATAATGGTGGTGATGATGATGATGATGCTAACAAAGATAATTAGTAGTAATGATAATGAAGATAATGTTTGGGTTTTTTTGGTTTTTTTTAAAATCTTTCTCTCTAATTGCAAGGAACTTGTGTTTATGTTGTTTAGCATTTTTCCAACATTGGCGGAACCTTCCTTCACAGGAAAATTCTCATATTTATGTCTATTCCGCCGGAGTTACTCAAGACAAGGGTATCCTTCCGTGGGAAGAGATAGAGAGAAGGGTAAGGGGGTGCTTTTCAGAACATGAAATATGAACATTTCATTTGCCGCATAAATCCAAGACCGCTTGGGGTTTGACAGCTATATTTTTTTTCGCAAACATAATTACATGCTCTAAAATGGCTACATGCCCTCATAAACGTAGGCCCGAGTGGCTCTTTGTGTTGTCATGTATTCAGTAGATTGACCTCTTCTTTGAAAACGCTAATCTTCCTTTTAATAGTAGTTGCTTTGGCATTCTTTTGTTCCTCTTATTAGAGTGGGGCCTGCATGGTCCACTCAGCTGAGATAAGCGTTTCATTTTGAAAAAAGCATTTCATTTTGAAAGGTCCATTCTTGAATGATGCGCTAAATTGGTCAATTTCAATTTATAAAATGAAAGGATCCTTTCTTATGAAGTTGGATTAAAAGGAGCGAAGTCGAGCTGTAGCCTGTATGTCGTCAAGATCAAGAACGCATACACTTCGTGGCCGGCCGAAAGCGATGATATCACGTGATCGGAGCGGACACGTACGCGTTCGTCTCTAGGTATACGGGATTTACGATCCCAACAAGAATTTCGGGTAAAGTTGAAACGAAATCTATTTTTCTCGATTTTTTTCCACGTAACCTCATTTTTTTTTAACGGGTATTGTGAATGAATATATCTACATAATACTACTAAGAATTTTAGCGCATAAGAGCTGATAGTTCGCTGGAAAACTTTGTCAACATATTAGGCATAAATCTCGGCTTCTGTAGAAGCCCTCCGTCACAGACTGAACACCTCGCTCGGCTTCTGTAGAAGCCCGTCGTCTCAAAAGGGTTAATGTCCATAAACATGATCAAATAAATTATAAATTAGTAATCAAAATATTAAACGCATACCGGTGATCATGTACCGTACTTACGATGCTGTGGTGCATTCCATAAAAAAATGTTCTTGAATGGTTCTCCTGTCTTGTCGCTACACTTTTCCCAGCCCGACACTGCAAAACACATGCTCTGGCACGTGGGTTGTGGAGAGCCTGTGTTGTTAGTAGGGTGGGTTAGGGAAATTTTCGTGACAGAGCGGAAAAAAGCACCAAATTTGGCATGAACACTCCTTATGGCCTACTAATCAATATTAGTCAAGGGGCCCTTGCGATTTTTTAAAGGTACTTGTGTAAAATCCCAAAATCCAAAATGGCCGCCATCCAGTAATATAAAAACAACCTCTTCGGCCCGGGGGGCATGTCAAATTGAGGCCTGTACATCATCCGCGTATACACGAAAACGGATAAAAAGGGAACTTTTTCAACATTAGGCGCGTAACCCGGGTTCAGTCCTGGGACTACCTTAAAGTAATTTTCAATGAAATGTCTATTTCTCTCTATCCTTATTTGATGTATAAATTTCTGCACACTAATAAAATTTAAATCAATATTACATTGATATGTATTAATTATAATACCACATTGAATTTACGATGACGAACGCGTATGTGACTGCTGTAGAGCAACAATACAGCCTAGGCGTATGGGAGGGAGTGGGGTGGGTGGGGGGCTTGACGCAGCTCTATTTCCCTGATGTAGCTGTCACACCTTGGCGATTTAGCCAGCGTATGCTGACGTATGAAAAATTTGGCGAATACGCTGGCGTACGTCGAATAAGTTATGGGTAAGTTTTGTATAAGTTAAGAGCACGCTGAAGCACGCTGGTATACGTCGTAGTTCGGTGAGGTCGTCGCAAAATTTTGTGCTTGCACAAAATGTTGTGACGTAAGCCAGCGAATGGCTCATACGTCCCCCATACACGGGACATAAGTTTGTAGGTAAGTTATGCGATCGTTGACACACGTTCACACACGTTACTTGTAAGTTACTCATAAGTCGAAATACGTCGAGATAATGTCTAGCGTACCCAAAACTTATGAGTAACGTGCTTTGAACCTATATGTAACTTATATCGAAAGTATCTCAAACGCATATTGACGTATGTACGTATTTGACGTGTTCCGGACGAAGCCTTTTTCAATTTTGGGCGTAAACATTAAAAAAAAAATTTGGGTTAATTCTGTGAAAGACGCTTCACACCAAAAACCGTGCTTTTGTCCGCCGTGTCACGATAATCGAAAATTTTGACCCTAACCCACCAAGCTATGTGTTCTGGTAGCAGGGAGCTCCATTGTTTGAGCGGCCTCCCCGCAGTCGCAGTAGGTAGATCAATCAAGGTTGTATCGCCATTTCTGCATCAGGGCTTTGCATCGTCCAACTCCTGTTCTGAGGCGATTGAGACAAAACCATATTGTTCTTGAATGGTGAATCTCTGGTGATTAGGAATTAACCTTTTTTCCATTTATGAATGCACTACTATTATACTATCTGCTGTTTAGTGTAAATAAACTATTATTTTTGTGACATTAAAAATCCTTCAGTTATAGTTTTTATCAATAAAATCGTCTAATCATGCTAATACTGTACTGAACCAAAACTGATCTTGAACGAAGATTAAAAAATGGAAACAAGAAAGACCAGCTCATTAAAAAGATCAGCAGCTTGTACTGTCATGTACTTTAAATTTTAATGTCACAGAGACTGCCGAAGAACGAACCAGAGCGATTGATCCATCTACCGTAGTTATCTTGGTAGTGACAATGACCATCCTCCTCTTTCTCTTCGTGTTGTCATGGAAACGCTATGGCACTGACGTTAAACTTTGGTATCATGATCATCACACCAAACGAGAAACAGAAGGTATAATAGATGAGCTTTCTAGGCTTGCATGGTGGAATAGTTAAAGTTCATAAATCGTAAAATGTTTTCTGAAGCACCATTATAGGTCAGTCCTTGATAGGGCTGTTGCGTATTATTTCGTGCGAAAAGGACTGCTTAATACGTTTAAAGAAAGAAGATCGAGCCTAACGAACTCCTCATGGCGAACAGAGCAAGCTGTTCGAAACGTCGAGGGTCTTAAACATACTAACAGTTCTTTTTCAGAACTCTCGCACGAAAGAATACACGACAGTCCTTTTAAGGACCAATAAACCTCCATGGTGCTTCGGCAAAACTTTCATGAATTTAAGAAGGTATACTTTCGATCTCTCATACTTTTCTTAAAGGGGAATGAAAAGCAACAAACATTATCCTATAATCATGTAGATAACTGTCAGCCTCTTACAAATATCTTGAAATTTCTCCAATTTGATTATTTAAGAAGGAGAACAATGTCTCAAAAGTTGCAGTTTCCTCGCTAGACATTATCCCAATGGGGGCTGCCATTTTCTTTACAAAGTAATGTCAGGGCAGTGCTATTTGTGAGATACCCACTGACCTGTATACTAGCTACGATGACACTCATGATCATCGTGGAATGCATAACACTGCATTGATTTTCTCATAACAAACCACTTTTGTAGTCATGTACAGTCAAATGAAGATACTTTTATCCTTTCATAAAACCTATTTGTGTCAAGATATTTGGTTCAGCTGTTTCATAGGTGGGGCAGTTTCTTTTGTCAAGCAGTATTTGGTAGAGGCGTCAATTCGTTCGAAATAGACGAAGCATGGGGGGGGGGGGGGGCAGAGCATTGTTCACAAACAATGCTTGCCCCCCCCCCCCCAATGCTTTGTCTATTTCGAACGAATCGACGCCTCTGGTATTTGGCATGCACAAGTTGTTGCTTGGTCAGACAAAGGTTTGCCAATTCTTCAAAGAAATGACAAAGACCTACATACAACTGCTACTAGATATCATCTGTGCGAGACGCTTGGGGTACCAAGATGGCTGCCATTTTGCATTGGTGGCTTTAGTTGTACCATAGCTATGCATTATGCAACATCATATCCATTGTGTACAGGTAAATGGACATGTACGACTATATATGACATCAAAGTTTTTAAAAAGGGCAGCCCCCATGGAATAATATCAAACTTTAGAGAAATTTTCTCCTTACTGAGTAATCAAATAGGAGTATTTTCAAGATATTTTGAACAGGCTGACAATTTTCCACATGATTATCAGCTAAAGTTTGTCTGTTTCAGCGACAGTTTTGAAATATTTCAATTTTTGACCCTTTACATATGTCTTTAATATCCAGTTGATGTCATTGGGTGTCTGCAAGGCCAACTCGGATAAAATTAAATTTCAATTTCCTAGTAACTAAATAAAAAAATTATTAAGTCCTGCGAAATTCCCAGAAAACTAAATCTTGTTCATCACTATTTCTGATAATTTTGTTGAAATGTTAATGAGAGGAAAGATAGAAATGTGTAAAATTGATAACGAAGTTAAGAAATAGACATTTCTCATTCTGAGGAAACGTCACGGAATGAAGAACGAATGACAACTAAATGAAAAGATGGTACGAAAAATTCTGGAAAATCACAAAAAGGCGAGAAAATTGATGAAAATCACTACTCTAATTGTATTTGAGGGTGAGTCATCAAAGTTTGCTCCGATGAAATGATCATTCATAATTAGTGATTAAAAACCGATTTTCAAGACTAAAAATAGTGATGACGATTGTAATGTATACTGCACTTTGCTGGTTTTTCATATGTAATGCCCCCCCCCCTCTCTCTCTCCAGAAATAGATAACAAACTCTACGACGCTTACATAGTTTCATGCTATGAAGGCAAGGATCGTTCCTTTGTCGACAACGTACTCTGCCCTAGTTTGCAGGATCATTATAAACTATTCCTGCGGGAACGGGACGCAACCTTCGGATCTGGTAATTTCAGATTATTGATTCCACTCCCTTCATAGAGTACTTAACATGGTTGTTTCTCATACTTAGTATTACTTTATGTAAAACAAATGTAATGTCCTGTTGTGTTTTCGACCGGTGGCGAAGCGAGAGGGCACAGGGGTCACGTGCCCCTTAAACAAATGGCGAAAAGGGGAAGGAAACATGAAAAGAAGAAGCAGCGGACCTCTACACCCTTCTAACTAATGACCCAGTTAATTTGCATTTCACCCACCAGTAAGATCAGGGTCCCGTTTCATAAAACTTGTTAAGTTACAATAACATTTATAAGCTACTGAAATACTTCCATCTGATTGGCCAACAGCAAATTTGTTAAAGATGTGTGGAGATTGTTATTGATAACAAGTTTTGTGAAACAGGGCACCGTACACACTCCTTAATGCCCGGACCCACGCTACGCCTCTGTTTGTAACAATACCAAGTAGGCCTACTTAGAGATTATAATATACAGTTTGTACCTCCTCTTTTCCTCCACATATTGACTTATATCCATGTACTTGGTGGGACAGGATAAAAGTAAACCTGATAACAGTCACCCTGTCCTCTTTCTTCTGCAACAAGTACCGGGTTAACTTTTTATGCTGGGGAATTTAAAAAAAATTAAAGCTAAATTGCAAATCCCAATGTATTTCTTTCAAAGTTCTTGTTCATTTTTATCTCCTTCTCTTCGTACGCTTAGTTACCAGCGAAGAAATCCTGGAAGCATTGACAAAGAGCCGCCGCTGCATCGTCGTTCTGTCAGAAGATTTCTACCGGCCTTTACCGGCATCGCCGTCAGAAGCGACACCGGAAGGGATAAATACTAAAGCGGTACAACCGATTCCGTCATCTTCTTCGTCGTCTGCGTCGCCGTCTTCTCCATCATCATCGTCATCTTCGGTAGAGATTTCAGATCACGATCCGTCGCGAACCGAATGGCATTTGTTTGAACTCGAACAAGCCTTGGACACCATGCACCCGCACGTTATCCCTCTACTCTACCGTGACTCCGGGCCGACCTCGTTGTCGACTACCGACTCGAGTGCCAAGCTGATCGATCATGTCCTCAACGATCTCAAATGCATCAAATGGAAGCAGAAGGGTGAGATTTGTCTCGATGATTGGGCGATGAAACGGTTACGACTCCGGCTACCACCACGTCGACAAAGAAGTAAACCTCCAAGTGCACATTCAGTATCTCTAATGATGCCAGTCATGTCTGCCACAACGCCGTCAAATATCTCGTCATCGATATCATTTACTGACTCATTCTCGTCGCCTCCAAACACCTCGTCCTTCGCACCCTCGCCTTTACACCTTTCGACCAACCCGATCACTCCACTTGAACCTGACAATCTGAACTCATTTCAAGATTACGAGCCGAATTCAAACAGATTGAACTCCCCTCTCTCCGTCTTCAAGCTCTTCCCTGGACGCAACAGGGAGCCTTATCTGATTGATAATGAAAGCAACCCAGGCTACATATAGACCTGTTGACTATGTATTACCACATGAATGTATATTTTGTCATATTTTTGTTAAAAATACATGTACATTATTTTGTTTATTTACTACTTTGTACACTTATATTGAAAAGTGCTGGAAATAAATGCCTTTAAATTGAAATTGAATTGAATTTCTAACATTCCACCAAATGTGTGTACTTTGGTATTTACAGACGTGTTTCAATCAGATATGATTATTTACGTCTGGGGACCGACCTTTAACGTCATCATCCGAAAGACGTGACTCAGTTTCGAACCTGGGTCCGCTGAATCAGTTTATATGCTCCACTGTTAGCTGGATTACAGGCGCACGCCGCAACGCCCAGTTGTGATAGGTGCTCCGATATTATGCTCTGGGTTTTATTAGTATTGTGTATGGATTATTGCTAGATGCTAGTCCCGCCCCCCCCCCCCCCCTCCCCCAACTCGGAGGTCGGAGGGACCGCATGCGTGTTCCCAAAATCTCCGGTAAAGGGGTACTTTTCGCGCGACACAATCCGGCCCGTGAATTGTAAAAAAAAGGGCGTGTATTTAACTTTTCACCCGGAGATTTCTTTAAAAAAGGGGGTGTGTTTTTTTTCTCTCTCTCACTCTCTCTCTTTGGACTCTTGAGAAATTTAAAAAGGGGGTTATAAAATATCTTGAATGTCATAGAAAAATTGATCAATTCCCGGTGTGCGTATTGGAACCTGCCAAAAATGTCAAAATTGCGACGACTTTGAGCAAGACCCAGAGTCTCATCGTTGTGGATATTGTGGCTGCCTACCTGTGGCTCACAGGGTCTCACATTCAGGTGACTAGTTTGCCCGGTAGTTTGCTTGCGAAATTAACACTTTCTAAGTCATTTTCCTACACCCATGAAAATGAATGTGTGGGACTGATATACAGTTTTGTATAATATGTACACCACGATCTACCGGGCCGTACGTACCAGGCTAACTAGATCTATAGAAAGTCGCCGGGGATAATTTCTTAAATGGTATAGCTTACAAACTATCATTGATACCACCAAAGCTTATATATGTTGTTAAATTCCTTATACAGAAATTTCTTGTGACTGCATTGAGTTCTGAGATCCTTTTTTAAAAATCTCTCCTAAGGCTAAGGTATTGTACTTGGAATTGTAATGACAGCTTACCTGAGATGAGGGGGGGGGGGGCCTCCCCTGGGAAAATAAAATACAGCCCAAAATGCTGACCATTTTTTTTTTTTTTTTTGCTTGTCAGAGATTTTTGGAGTAAAAAGGGACCCCCAAAATGCTGATGACCATTTTTTTTTTTTGCTTGTCAAAAATTTTTTTAGGGTAAAAAAGACACCCAAAATGCTGACGACCTTTTTTTGTTGTTGTTTTTGCTTGTCAGATTTTTTTTAAATATTTAGCCCCCTCCATCATAAAATGGATCTGCCACTGGGGTGGGGGGGGGGGGGGGGAGGATGTCTGTCTTGAGATATGGGGGTGGAATGAGAGCTCACCTGAGATAGGGGGTACATTGAGCAGTGTTCCGTATTTAGGGGGGTCTCCAAGGCAGGAAAAGCCCGCGAAAAGCCCGCGAAAGGGGGGTTCAAAAATTTTGGCCTACCTGAGATAGGGAACGAGCATAAGCGTACCCTAAATAATACTGAGTGGGGGGGGGGGGGGCGGGATGCTAGTAAAGCACTTGAAAGAGTCAAATGGATGTGTCCAGTGATACGCAGATTATTGCTTAAAGGGCAATCCAACCGCAAATTAATGATATTTTTGTGTATCAAGGTTGGATTGCCCTTTAAAGGGCAATCCAACCTTGGTAATAAGGTGATTTGTGTGAAAGCAGAAAAATAAGAAAAACAGGATGGTGAAAGTTTGAAAGAAATCGTACAAGGACTAAAAAAGTTGTGGATGTTTTAAAAATGAGATCCCTACATCTATGCGAATCTCATATTGGCATTTTGGTGAGTCGATTGTGAAATACTTGTGGACAACTCTCCCGTTTGTCGTACACAAAAATATCATTAATTTGCGGTTTTCTTCGAGGCGCTTTTACCCTCGGGGCAGTACTCAAATATATATTGGAGATAGCATATTGTTATAGGTCCTCATGAAAGAAAAAGATCCTACTGAGTAATACATTTTGAAAAAAGTGACATTTTAGTCATTTTGTGTGTAGGAGCGAATAGAGGAGTTGTCCACAGCTACATCACAGTGACATTACCTATTTGGCCAATTTGAAATTTCTCATATGTATAGTGATTACAACTTTCAAAAATTCATAACTTTCTTATTGCTTGTCCGATTTCGTTCAAACTTTTACCAATCTGCTTCTCTGATTTTTTCTCTTTCTTTCAAAGCAACTTGCTATTGAGGTTGGATTTCCCTTTAATATGTATAAGTATCAAAAGTTAGAAAGCTTGTAAACTATATCTTGATGAAAGCAATGAATGTTTCAATGTTGTAGACTTAACTAACAGTGAACGGTTTGTCGGTAGTGAAGTAAATTCCGTTTAATATGAAGGATATTTTTCAATACCAGTTCACCGCACACCTGCACAATGCTGTAGGGAACAGTGGGGAGGAAAAAACAGATATTAAACAGGAACAGTATCTTCATGTTATCGAAAGTTTTCGCCTCCGAAGAAATATATGCCGCTTCAGCATAAGCTGTCATAATGTAACAATAGAAACAGGAACGCACAGAAGGACTGAGAAAATATCAATAAATTTTAGAATATGCACTGACTGTGAAGAAGCAGAGATTGGTGACGAACTACGCGCTGATGTTTTGCCCTAAATTCAATGAACAAAGAAAAAACCTCTTAGATGCTTTATCGATAAAATACCCTAATTTCGCTTTTCTCAGAGCAGAAGAAAAGTTCATTTTCTTAATGAAATTACATAACGAATATGTCATACTCAGTATAGCAAATTTTGTAAAGGATATCATACCATGTTTGAGAGGAAAATTCTGCAATGAGTGATATCATATAAATCAATGTACATGTAATATACTCTGATATGTTTACATAATTTGTTATTTGAACTGTATATAAGTTGTTAATTTTTTTTATA
Source organism: Heliocidaris tuberculata (assembly GCA_025618425.1). NCBI lineage: Eukaryota > Metazoa > Echinodermata > Echinoidea > Camarodonta > Echinometridae > Heliocidaris > Heliocidaris tuberculata. The sequence continues at coordinate 27,196,130 of CM046850.1, forward strand.
TATAATATATATATCTCTCTCTCTTCTTGTTGAAACGAAATATTGATGTACATTTATCAACGATGTTTTAATAAAGTCAGTTCAAAAGCCACGATTGAAATGGAACAAAGCATATTCTGATTGTTTTACAGTTTAAAATGGTATTAATCAGGGAGGGGTTATTTCTCCTTGCCTGCTTTGATAACATCTAGATGGGCTGATACAAGAGTTATGTGAAAATGGGATGGGATGCTTTATGGGCAATGTTTTTGCAGGAGCATTTGCTTATGCAGATGACTTGACACTGCTTTCACCCAGCGTGACTGCCCTTTATGGGCAATGTTTTTTGCAGGAGCATTTGCATATGCAGATGACTTGACACTACTTTCACCCAGCGTGACTGCTCTTCATGAAATGGTTAAAATTTATTCAGATTAGGGCACTAAATTTGATATTCACTTTAATTGTGAAAAGAGTCAGTTAATAGTTTTTAGTTGTAATGGTAAACCAGTTATGGATCCAGAGATCATGATAAATGGAAGACATTTAGAGATTGCATCAAAAGTAACTCATTAAGGGCATGTTATTTCTAAATATATTAATGATTTTGATGTTTCAAAGTGTGTTGGAGATTTTAATCGAAAATTAATATGTTTTTGTATAATTTCAAATATGCTAACTCTCATATTTCAAATATACTGTTCCATAAATATTGCTTCGAGTTTCTGTGGCTCTCAGTTATATCTTCTGTTATATAAGTGCATCGATAGTATTTGTAAACAATGGTGGGTTGCAATAAGAAAGCTACGGACATTTCATGGCAGACACACTCTCATTTCGCATGTTTTATGGATCCAGAGTTACATGTTTGTAGTATTTATTCATTGCACTTTATTGACATATCCATCAATATTTTGTTCGAATATAACTTTAATTATCAGAACAATTAAGATAATAATAATAAGAGTAACACAGTCATGTAAAAACAGAACAATATATCGTAAGTATAGCATCCAAAACATTAACAAAAACAAAAACAAAATACTCATATAAATTGATCAACTAGACATGCTCTTTCATGAAATATAGATTATCAGATTATGTACAAATAGAGTAAGGTGATGAGAAAAAGAGCCATTAAAAGAATTATATACATATATTTAAACACTATATATAGATATGCCTAATAATAAACAATTTAAAGGTTACCACGTTGATCAATAGTATATCGAAAAAAATTGGCAAATTCTTTTATGAGAGCGTCTTCTTTGAGTGACATTATAAATATGAATCTCTCCAAACTGTTTATGTTTTCAAAGTTATTATCAACTGCTTTAAGATGATCAAAAAACAGTTCTCTTCTTATTCTAAAAATATCACATTGCATGACATAATGGAATTCGTCTCCTACTGTCTGCATACTACATTCTTCACAAAAACGTATAGTATATTCCCTGGTATTTTGTGAGGGTGATGATATCTTCCCTTTTCAATTGGTAGGTTTGCAAAAACATGTTTATCTTTTGTTGTGAAAGCTTTGAATTCTTTTTGAATTCCAAAAATTATACAGTGGCATATAGAGCTGGAATGGCTCAGTACGGAGGTCATTCTCTGTTGGGAGGGAACATAAGATTCCTGAATGACAAGACTTCATGGAAAACAAATAAATTCAAAAGCAGTGGGCTGTGCAATGTAAAGTACAAAACGAGACGATACGCATACTTGAACAAGTAAAGGAATTGATAAACTCGAGAGATGATTATGTAGGGAAGGGGGTTTAATCGAGAGGGGTAACCTCGCTAGTCATAAGGACCGCTATCCATAACGCGTGACTAAATGAATGAGCGGTCCTTTATAAATAGCGGCCCTTATAAATAGCGAGCAGACCATATACAAATTACCTCGCTATTCATAAGGACCGCTAGTCATCATGACCGCTATCCATACCGCGTGACTAAATGAATAGCGGTCCTTTATAAATAGCGGTCCTTATGAATAGTGAGCAGACCCGAATCGAGAGGGTGTGAGGAAATTTTCGCATATTTATATACACTCTGACTTAACTCTCAGGGTGTTCAGACACAAAAATTCTTATACCAAAACGGTATAGCTATACGATGGATTTACGTGGATTTATGTGTCTGAACGCTGACTAACGAAACGTCGTATAACGAAACTGGGGTCAGAGCATCGTTTCGAACCAGAATACGATAACGAATCACCTTTCCGTGTGTGTCTGACCGTATGGCGACCATAGAATGGTATAACTGGGCGGGGCTTAACGTGAGCGCGCGCGAAAGGTGACATTCCCTCTCATTTCCATGGATGAGGGGGCTAGCGGCGACCATAACAACATGCGCAGTGGAAAACTGCGCATCTATACGACGTTTTTTTTTTTCTAATTGGTCGAGCTTTGTGTCTGAACGGTCCGTAGGCTATACGATGAAAATTTTATACGACGTTTCTTTATCGAGTTTCGGTATAAACGTTTTGTGTCTGAACAGGCAGGAGCCTGGGAACGATTTTGTTACTGGGGGTGCTGTTAGCAAAAAAAAAAAAAAAAAAAAAAAAAAAAAGGTCCTCACCGTTTTCGGGTCTCCTTTAAACTACTTTTTAGCTACAGCACCCCCAGCACCCCCGGCTCCCAGGGGCCTGTGAACAGGATGGATTGTTGAGAACAAAAAATGTTGCAGTATAATATTTGTGGACTTTGTTTGTCCCTATTTTCTCTGTAATTAGTTAAAAACTGATGACATTCTTCTCTACAAAGCCGGTACTCTGTTACGGCAGCGCCCGCACTCTGAGGCTGAGCTGTTGTAAGGGTTGGCTGGCTGAACTCCAGGGAAGGAGTCCGGCAGTAAATGCCTTAACTGAGCTGCTTATTTCAAGATTGGAAACAGTTTACTTATCATCTTCTATTTTAATATTACAGTTAAAATTTGATGATAAATTCATCTTACCGTATATCTGAGTAGATTCTACATCTATTTGAATTCTAAAACGGCATTATGCCTCACTGGGTTGCTTATTTCAAGATTGGAAACAGTTTAGCCCTGAATATCGTCATTTTTTATTTGATGGTAAATTGAATTCACCATACCGTATATTCGAGTAGATTCTACATCCATTTCATTAGTCTAAAAAAAATCATTCCGGGATCTGCTCAGCGAGAGCAGAGTCTATTTTAAAAGTATGTGTGTTTTTTTCTGTCAAGATGTAGATCTAGACTATAGATCTATAGATAAGCGTAATTCGTTAATGTGCTGATGAAAGTTGGCCACAATATTCACTCTTTCAGTTTCAGGGGCGAACATGTGCTAGGGGCGTTAATCAGTTGAAGAATGATTAAATAGAGTATATTCATATGCTGAAGTCATGGGCGTAGATAGCGGGGGCCGGTGGTCGATGGGGGATATGTGAATGCATGAATTAATTTCATTTTCATTGTAGACAAAATGAAATCACTGGAGTCATGACAATCCTATTATGTCAGGATTTTATATCAATAAATTTGAATTTGAATTTGAATTTGTTCGTAGATAGCCGGGGGGGGGGGGATGAGGGATATGTGAATGCCCTAATTAATTTCATTTTAATTGTAGAAAAAAAGAAATCACTGGAGTCGTGGGCGTAAAAAGCGGATGGGGGATGGGGAGGGGGATACGTCAATGCATCAATTAAATTTATATTCATCGTAGAACTGGTAATAACTGAACTTTACCAAAATACTTTTTTTTTCTGTTGTGGGTCAGGCTCGACTAGCACATGTGCTATTATCTGGCCCCTTTTACCAACCAATGCTTTTCTTCCTTTATATGTAAATATCATTGTATAAAAAAATGTATTGTACTTAAATGTTGTTGTTGTTGGTGGTGGTAATAAATCAATCAATCAACAAATGAAATCACCCCTAAGAATTTGGAACTTTTCTATACGCCACTGGCTTGAGTAGAGGGAGGGGAGTGGCATGATAGGGCCTGCACTCACCGTCCATACAAGGGGCGGATCGAGGGGGGGGGGGACGAATCGGTTTTGGATCCAGGGGGGCCGAATCAGCCGTGCCCTCCCTCCCCATTTAAAACCCAACTGGCATACCTTAAGTACACAATAAAAAAGAATTGCCTCCTTAATTGTCATGATTGTGTACTTTTCCGGCTCTGTGCTCCCTCTTTTACAAAATCCTGGATCCGCCCCTGCATAGTGTCCACAGATAGGCATATAAGTGATGGATTTGCAATTTTATCTGAAGTTTCAAATATTACAGGGGTACGTGGGTAAATTGGACTATGACTTCTGCAAATCATGTTTCATTTTCAAAAATGTAATGGATGGCACGGTAGAATTCCATATTTTTAGGCATCAGGCAACTTCGCTCGTTTCTCTTGGGGTGATATTGTGGGAACGGGGAAAGGACAGGTAAAAAAATTGCTTCAATAAACACACAAACATTAAACAATCTTCTTGGAAGCTAAAATGCAATAGCTCATATAACATAAAATTAATTTCACAGTATTACTGGGCCCGTGATTTCCACGCGGAAACAAGTTTTGAAATGAATATATTGTTATTTCTTACATAAAAACAGTAGATATGCAACCTCTCTCATCAGCAAAAGTATATTATACATAATCGCCACTATATAAGACATGAAAATGAGAAATTATTTTAGCCCAAAGAACAAATTAAAAAACAACAGACTTTTAATTTGTTTTTTTTAAAGTATGGGACATATGCTATAGTAAGAATAACATATTATAATCTCAAACTTATTTTCCTATTAATATTACATGTATTATTCTCTTTAACTAATGAAACAATACTAAAAGAATTTAATATAAATACAAGAGATACTAAAAATTAACTTAAATGAAAAAAAAATTATACAAAATCTTTCTTTTAGAAACCATTACCCATAGAAACATAGTTATCAAACATTCGTCTTATTGATTAAAATACACAACAACATGATATTGTTGTTCACGTATTAACCTATCATTTAATTGAATGTTTCACTAATATACAACCCTAAAGTCGCGCTAAAACATAGTTTTAATATGATTATTTGGTAACTAAAACATTGTTATATGTTTATCTAATTAAATATAAGTTTAATATTAAAGCCTCAATTTAAAACAGTGTAATTTCTCACTACATGTATTTTTTTGCCGTCAGATCCTGTGGATTTTCCACGGGTGTCGCAAGTATAAAATAAATTCAAGAACAATAATGATAACAGTCCGTGTGTATTGATAATTTATTCAGAACACAACAATCATCATTTATAAGCATTACAGCTGAAATTCCAGAGTTATGAATCATCAATGACACTGGATAGCAAAAGAATAGCAGAAATTTTAGGTGCGGTGCACAATGGTATTATTGTTTTCTGAATTAACTATTTATACAAGCGGATTTTGTACAGCGTTCCATTTACCTCAGCTACACCACGTTGCATGAATAAACTGCATGGAGTTTGATGGACTCTGCATCTCAGGATTTTTTTTTTCCGTTATCTCACTCAGACATGAAATTGAAGGTTGCGTTATATATGAATGTCCTACAGTTTCCCCAATCTTAAATGTTTTACATAATTATAATAGGGAGATACATAGACGACGAATTCAGCGTGAACTTCAGGCTACTTTGTATGTTATGGGAGCTTTATTACAGTGGGAGCGTTGTGCTACACATTGGTAAAGGCACTTCACTCGCACAGGTGTGTAGCCAGGAAAGGGGTGGGGGGGTGGGGGCGGTCTCCCCCCCCCCCCCCAAAAAAAAAGTGAGAGCAAAAAAGCGGGGGGAAGTGAGAGAAAAAGAAAAAAAAAAGCCTTAAAAGGTGCTACGAGCCGTTATCTTCCTCTCAAAATTTGCTAAAACGTCAAAGTTTTTCGCGCTTCTCGCGGAAAGGGGGAAACTCCCCACTCCCTGCACCCACCCATGTTACATACAGTGCAGTATTGCGTCCAAATAATTGAAAAGCAGTTAGGGCGTCGAACTGACTTTCGCAATAAAAAGGTGCTACGAGCCATTATCTTTCTCTCATATTTGCTCAAACGTCAGAGCTTTCGCGCTTAGCGCGGTAGGGGGGCGGGGACTCCCCCTTCCTGCACCCAACCCCTGGGGAGCACGCTTCGCGTGCTCACAACCGCCCCCCTAAAATTAAATTCTGGCTACGCGGTTGGACTCGCAAGATTTGTGCTCGGTGCTTACATCCTTGGAAAAGGAGTTTTACCCACATTTGTCCCTCTCGACCCACATGTATTTAATGGGTCCGGTAGCTGGCAATGCCTGCTGCACTGGAAGAGCTTAGTCAATGCTGTCTAGGATACCCCAGGTAAATAAGATCAAATTATTACAAATGTATTCTGATTTAGGAGTTTTGTTGACCCTCATTCCCATAATTTGTTATTTTGTCTTTAATTTGTACTGTTTTTTAAATAATTATGTCGCTTTAAAGTTTTGCTTATGCTTTTTATGGAGAATGAAAATAATATAAATTGTATTGAATTGAAACATGTTCATATTATTAAGCCTATTATTATCACAGGCTTCGCAAGCTTACATAGGGAAGAGCAATAATGTTCGGATCGTGTGAGAAGGCTGAAATAGTGATATTCCTCGAAAGCCGACATACAATTATTATAATTTATATTATAACCAATGACCTCTAACACAATAACCTACTGCTGCCACATACTGTACATACTAACCCCAACCATCAAACAATGACACCTGTCTACTATCAAGATGGTCTAGATATGATATTTAAATTTTAAACATTATTATCAAAATAATGTGATATCTACGAAGATACAGCACCCCGCTTAATACGCTTATATTTGCTCAAGGAAACTAGGCACGCGATTCAAGATGTGCTCCGACATAATTTTTGCTCCGGCTTTATTTCGTCAGAGTGACGGTTAGGGCACTCACGGAACCATTACTTTGTGGGGCTGTGTCAATTTCGGCGGCGGTCACGACCTCTAAGTTGAAGTTAAAAACACCAATATAATCAGCAAAATTGTGAGAAAACACTTCCTTCTACATTTTAGAATGACAGACTATCTGATTTCATGCCAAATTCTTCAATAGGATCTTTAACCATGTTAACATCTTGATCAAGTGAAATATTCAGGTTGTTTTTGGCGGGCGATCTTGCTCCTTTCCAGCACACATATGTGCTAGAGATCACACACTTGCTATGGGAGGCAATTTGGTACGAAGGTATGGAGTGCGAGGTTATCTACAATAACCTCGCATAATTATGTGTGAGTGGGTTTAGGGTTGCAATTTGGTTTTAAGTTAGGGTTAGGTTCAAGTTCAATTTCAAGTTTTAAGACATTTATTTCCAATACTCCCATATAAGTATACAAAGTAATAAATGAACAAAATGATGTACAAGTATTTTTAACAAAAATATGAGGTATAGTGTTTGGTCCAGGGTTAGAGTTTTGAAATCGGTTAGTTGACGAAATTACCGTGGAGCAATTGTCGCCGGAGCAAATATCGCCGGAGCATGTGTCGTACAACAACCATTCAAGATGATCCTCGACTATTACAGTTGGCAAGCTTTCAAGACATAGCTCAATGGTGCACTCCAAAAAGATTTGGGTAAAACTTTTACGCGTGTTCGATAAGAAAGGAAAGAAGCATCTTTGTTGGATAAAATATTACCCAACGATGTGTAAATTTTACCTAATCTTGGATGCATTTTACCCAACAAGCATGGCTAAGCATGTTTCCTTTGTTCACAACATCGGTAATAATTTACCGAACTCTTTTAGAGAGTATGTGTTCAATATCAATTAGGAGCAAAATTATTCATGTCATCAAGGTATACAAGAGGAGAAGGCTCAAAATATTTCTGAACTCACGCCCGTCTTCTTCCTTTTAGGGGATATTATTGAACCTCATCATCTAAAAATACCACACCTGCCTCTTTAATTTAACTCTTGAATGTAGTGATACAGACAGGAGGAATTAAAAAAGAAATCTTGGGGTTGCATTTTAGGCACGTGGCTCTCTCACCTTTGCCCAACACGTGCTTCACGTACACCACGGGAAAGATCCAGATGTTTCTCTAAACTGTCTTAAAATATCCCTCATCTCAAAAGCCAAATAACCATATCTGATCAGTTCTCTACTAGATCATCGCACTGAAAACCTATCAAGACGTTCTTCGAGATCACCACTCGTAGGAAAACTGGTAAGTTATTAGTCACATTTAGTTTATCGCCAGATAAGTCATTTCTTTACTAGATCATCACTCTGAGAATACATTTTTTTGAGATCATCACTCGTTCGAGTGCTACAACCAGGTAAGTTGTTCAAATTCTTTTGATTCTATTATGACCTTTAATTCTTCCCCCGAGGTATAAGGATAGTCAACGCATCGATCCTCTAGGCTAGACATGAGAAATAAAGAAAATCTGAAAATAAAGTTTAGCTGTAAATATTTCTCTCTTATTATTTCTCTATTATCTTTGTGTTTGGTATCGATATAAGTGATTATTCTCTTACTGTTTTTTATTGTATATTTAGGGGAAATGGTTAAATTCTTACCTTTTAAAAACAAAATGTAGATGTCAGTATCACATGAAGATTTCTTTCAATAATTCTTCCACTGAGAGAGTTCAGATCTACACAAAACAACGATGAATACGCAAAAATCTGACCTGTCTTGATTTCACTTAGTTTTTTCCCAATAAATACATTTTTATAAATGTTGATTCTGTCTAAGGAATATTTTCCACCGAATTTCTCTAAAGGGGACCGCAGCCCATTCAATCTATCTCCCCTTCATCCGCTTTAGCCCTGTGTATCTAAAAAGTACTAGTGATTTTTTTATGGATGTGGGTTGTACTAGGTGTTTAAAAAACCATTTGACACCTTTGATCGTTAATAACTCAAAAGTTAAAACTCGTATCAGACTGAGGGTTTTACATTGTAAATTTGAAGGATGTTAAATTTATTGGGAGTAATTCCTCTGAAAATAATGCTCTAGTTATTAAATTAGATTTTCAATTAGTGAAAAATCAAGGCCACAAAATGTGTGTATCATTAATTAATTCAGAACACAACAGTACAGTTGCGTATTGCAGCTGTCAGTTCTGCCCGCCTTTTGCTATCCAGTGTCATTTTTTTAAAGAACTTATGACTCTGGGTTTTAAAAATGTGTTCCGTAATATCAGCTGCAATGCACAATGGCAATTGTAGTGTTCTGTATTAATTACCGATACACACAGATTTCGTGACGTTGATTTTCAAAAAGTAATATTTAATTGAATATTAAGAGCATTATTTTTAAAAGGTATTTTCAAGAAATGTCATAAAATTTTCTCCGAATGAATTTGACATGCTTCAAATTTACAATGTAAAAACCTCAGTCTGACACGAATTATAACTTATGAGCTATTAAAGATCGAAATAGTCATTTTTAAACACCCAGTACCAGGGATATGGGAGGTGAGATCTTCTTGGTTGTAATAATAATAATAATTACAATAGAAAATGAAATTTTCTCAGCGTTTGCCAATATTCGTACTGGTGTGTAGTATCGTTTAGATCTGTAATAATTAATTTCAGTCAAGATGCGTGCTTTCATCGCCCTTCTCTTTGTGGCTGTCGCCACTGCCGAGCTGGCTCCACTTTTCGAGAATTCCGAGCCTATCCCAGGAAAGTACATCATCAAGCTGAAGGTATTCGAAACCTTTTTGTTCAATAACAATAGAGTAAATTTGTCCCTCCCACGAGGAACTTTGAGAAATTCAGTGAACTGAAATCGTATTTTATTGTAATGTAGAAGTAAAATTGAAACGTCGTTTTTCTTTTAGGTCATAAAAATAATGTAAACAACATGCCTCTCAACTGTGGTGCACCACAGGGTTCTGCGGGTGGGCCCACCTTGTCTTTTGTTAATTTGATCGGCTTGGGGCACATTTTACGACGACATAGCATTGGCTATCACATTATATGCTGATGATATCCAACTTGATATTTCTTTTAAACCTAACCAGACTGATGTTTTAAATGCAGTCGGTCACCTTGAAAATTGATCGAACGATGTTCATTCTTGGTTGAACTCACATTCATTGAAACTGAATTCTACCAAATGCGAGTTTCTTTTATTAGGTTCAAAGACTCAATTCAGTAAAATTGATTTGAAATCGATTTCTTTCTCTAGTAATACGATTAATGCGTCCCAAACTTGTCACACCCTTGGAGTATTGTTAGATTGCAGCGTGACAATGCCTCATCAAATTTCCAGTATCTGTAGATCAGTGAGTTCCCAACTCCATAATACTGGGTTCATAAGAAAATATTTAACTAAATCGGCTATGTACAGAAAATATTAGTTCACGCTCTGATTTCTTCTCAGCTTGATTTTGGGAAGGCATTTTTATTTAATCTACCACAAACGCAGTTGTCCAAATTGCAAAAGCTCGAAAATGCAGCAGCACGCATTGTTACCCTGTCTAAGAAAGCCAATCATATCACCCCTCAATTGAAATTACTTCATTGGTTGCAAGTCAGAGATCACTTTGTTTTTAAACTCTTACTTTCCATTGTGTCGAGGGTTCTGCTCATCATTATAATGTATAAGTTTAGTTCACAATATTGTATTCCTGTCAGCTGTGCAAAAATCTGCAAAGAATCTGCAAAAACATGAGGGGAACAAGCGTTCGCCCACGCTGGTCCTGCTTTATGGAATAACCTACCAATAGCAAAGACTTTTAATAGTATCAAGACAGATTACTCTCACCTACTTCCGTAGTACATTCGGCAGACGTAAATTGCTGTGTTAAAATAGACTCGGAAAAATACGTTCGCCATAGGTATAACACGTGAAAAGATGTCTCATTTTTTCTTGATATTATTTTCATATCTTACTCTATCTTTTTCAAGTCTGATTTTTGCATGAGAGAAAGGATGGATAGTTCAAAAAACATTTATTGAACCTTTCTTATCAATAAATGCCACTATGAATCCCCGGGATCATGCCTGCTTTTTGACATAATCATCTGCCATAGGGTTAACACGTGAAAACATGGATTTTAAGAATGATTATAGTTCCTCTGGTATTTCCTTGAATTTCATGTAAATGTGGCTTACATGTAATTTGAGACTCTGAACAAGATTAATGATGGCTCAAAAAGTGGAAGGGACCCCACATAAATCTCCGGGAATATGCATGCTTCTGGCCTTCCAGCTCCCATAGGTTAACACGCAAAAACAGGGATTTTTGAATGATTATAATTCCCCCAGAATTAGATTAAAATTTTGAAAAATGTGACTTAAATAAAATTTAAAGCTCTGAAAATGTATGATTAAGTCTCAGCTAGTCGAACAGACCCCGCATAAATCCCAGGGAATATGCATGCTTTTGACCCCCCAAAAAGGCTCGCCTGCCATAGGTTTACACGCGAAAACAAGGAATTTTAGGATGATTATAATTCCCATAGTTTTTATTTGAAAATATAAAAACTGTGATTTACATGTAATTTGAGGCTTTGAACAAGCTTACTGAAGGCTCAAAAAATTGAAAAGACCCCACATAAATCCCGGGGAATATGCATGCTTTTGACCAAAAAATTCTCGCCTGCCATAGGTTTACACGCGAAAACAAAGAATATTAGGATGATTATAATTCCCATAGTTTTTATTTGAAAATATAAAAACTGTGATTTACATGAAATTTAAGCTCTGAAAATGTATAATTAAGGCTCAATGAGTCCAGTAAACCCCCATTAAATCCCCGGGAATATGCATGCTTTTGGCCTTCCAGCTCCCATAGGTTAACACATGAAAAGGGGGATTTTGAAGTGATTTTAATTCCCCTAGTATTTATTTGAAATTATGAAAAATGTAATTTACATGAAATTTAAAGCTCTGAAAGTGTATAATTAAGGCTCAATGAGTCCAGTAAACCCCCCATATATCCCCGGGAAGATGCATGCTTTTGGCCTTCCAGCTCCCTATAACACATGAAAAGAGGGATTTTGAAATGACTTTTAATAATTCCCCTAGTATTTATTTGAAATTATGAAAAATGTAATTTACATGAAATTTAAAGCTCTGAAAGGGTATAATTAAGGCTCGATGAGTCATTTAAACCCCGCATAAATCCCCGGGAATATGCATGCTTTTGACCCCCCAAAATAATCTGTCATATAACACGTGAAACCGTTTGTTGTTATTGATGACGTAATGTGGGCGTGTAGTATCGATCACGTGAGATCGACGACATCCAATGAGATCGTGCGCTAGCAGACGACCATGTAGCAGACGTACGTCCGCCCGCCCAGGGGCCCAGCCTAGCCGGTATTAGAAGAAACTCTCACTAAATTCCAGTTCACTATTATATTTCTAATGTACCAGAGGCAAAATTCGAGGTATTAAATTCATAAATTCATATAATCAATGTTCTACCACCGAATTACGCTTAGCCAAAATGACTGATGTGAGATCATGCAATCAGCATGAAATAGCTGAGCTGAATAGCGACCGACAAGGTGTCTAGCTCTAGCTAGGCTAGGTCTACCCCTCTGCGATCCCGATCGAGGTGGTGACGTTGCCGATGGAACTCTGTCAGTTTGCCAAAGGTGTTCTCCTCAAACTTCGCTCATCAAAGTTTTTTACTTGCTGATCGTCGTTTACTTTGGCTTCAGCCAACAAGACCGACAATGTAGTGGGAGGGGGCTTCTGAACCCTATTATGGATATGAGTCTGACACTGACAGTCCATGACAGGGGGCACAAATGCAGGGCTGTCAACTTTTTGGAACTGCTTGAAGGGAGATTCATATTTTTTTCTTCTCACCATTCCTCCAAAAGTCGCTCCGTGGAGAATGGGGGGGGGGGGGGGGGGAGGTTGGGGGAGGATAATTTTTCGCCAGTCCTCGAAAAGTTGCTCAGTGGGGGGGGGGGGGGGGGGGGGGGAGAGAGGGGTGGAAAGAATTTTTTTTTCTTCTCGCCGGCCCTCCAAAACAGTATTTTAAAAAAGGGCCCGGGGGACAGTAATGTATGATTTTCTTTAAAAAGGGGGAGGGGGCATGGGCCGGGATTGCGCCCCCCCCCTAAATCCGCCACTCGTCCATTCCCGGACTGTCACGTCAGTCTTGCGGGGTGGGCTTTTTTTTTACAAGTTTTATCGGAGGGTTAATAGACCAACATTGTGAGCCTCGTAGGCTCCCAAACTAATGGTGTTCGATCCGGTTTTATTTACATTTTAGGCAAGAGTCCGTGTATACCTGTAGTTTGTAGTTCTAAAGAATGTAATTCCTATTCCAGGGGCGGATCCTGGATTTTGAGGATGAGGGGGCACAGAGCCGAAAAGTACACAATTAAAGAGGCAATTTTTTTTATTGTGTACTTAAGGTATGCCAGTTGAGTTCCAAAAAGGAGGCGCGGTCGATTCGCCCCCCCCCCCCTGGATCTGCGCCTGTTTTTCTGTCATGGATGTGAAGAATGGGATTGCATGGTGTTGGTGGTCGATCTCATGAAATTGAAAGATTGAAGGAAACAAAACACAATAAGAGATCATTATTTTGTCCTCATTTCTAATGGAGTCATTTTCATAGATCGGTTGTAAGAGAGAATAAGAGAACAGGAGATTATTAGAAAATGAAAGCCTGTGAGAGGGGGAGGGAAGGAGAGAGAGAGAGAGAGAGAGAGAGAGAGAGAGAGAGAGAGAGAGAGACAAAGAGGGCTAGGACAAAAGTATTGGGATATTCCTACAAAGACAGAATAGGACTGATCAGCTGCTATTGTTGGTTACCAGTTAATTCAATTAAAAATAGCCCTATACTGTTTTCTTCGCCTGTCGCCTCAAACTGCTACAGCAGAATATTACAAATAACTTACTGTAAGTTATTTATATTGGTGGCGTATCCAGGAATGCAGGGGAGGGGGGGGGGTTGAGGCTCATGCCTGACGAACAAAAATTCATCAGATGCTGTCTATTCTGAATTTTCAGACAAGCAAGGAAAAAAAAGTCACATTTTTCATATTCCTTCTGTGCCGGGGCGGGGGCACACATTTCCTTTCATTCGATGTGTAACTAAGATATGTCAGATTTGGTTTTGGCTGGCATGTAGGGCATGTGCATTCCTGGATACGCCACCAATTAAAATAAGAGAATCTTGGATACGCCACTCTTAATTAATCTTTATATTTAAGGAATTGCTTGCACGCAATCTCATTTTAATAAAGCCTTTTCTGTCTTGACTTTTAACAGAATAAGGCCAATAAATTTACATTATACATCTATAATCCCTAAAATTTACATAAATCATGATATCAAATGAAATATTCTGATTTAGAAAAATAAAGATAGCATTTTATTTTTTATTTTTTTATTTTTTTAAAACTTTTCTCGACATCGCAGTGTTTGCTCATATAGAGCTTAATATCAGGGAACATGTTTGGACCACCCCCCCCATCACATAAATAATAATAGAAATTTCACAGCAAATAAATTTAACAAAAATACAAACATCTCTCCTAGCTCCCCCTCCCAACTCTCTCCCTCTCCTTCCTGGTGCAGTTAGAGTATGTTGATTCCTATCTGTTTTAGTACATACGTTTGTATTTGAAGGGACAATGTACAGAAAATGAAGAAAAAATACAGAAAATAGAAATACCAACATCTTGATAAAGACTATAACCTTCCCTCTCGGCCGATCGACAGTACCACAATATATACGCGTGCTTTATTTCGGGACTGAGCACTCTTCGTATTTAAACTCTTTGCCAATAGTCATTAGAAACTGCAATTCTCCAGATTCATTTAAAACTAATCTAAAAACTAACTTGTTTAATGCTTCCATTTCATTAATATATTCTTCTCTTGTATTTCTACTTTGTACTTTCTACTTTCTGTATTTCTTTATCCTACTCTGCGCATAGAGCACTCTACAGAGTGGATGTGGCGAATTATAAATTATATGAAATATAAATTATTATAAATGGTAGATTGGCGTTGAATTCAACATAAATTGGAAATAAATGACAAGAAAATGAATCGGGGAGGGGGGGGGGGCAGATATTTGATACATTTGCAATTTGTATTACAGCCTTATTGAAATTTGAATTCTCAAGGACTCTAGCTTTATAACTTTTTTTTTTTAATTGTCGGGGGGGGGGTTAAAATTCTGTATGAAAGTGATTGAATAGGCTTAAATAATCTAGTATTATCGAGAGGCTTTAATATTCAATTAAACAAAATAAGTCTACTCTTGTGTCACATCTACAGCGCGAATTCGACGTTGATGAAATCGCTTCAACCGTCCGTCTCTTCGGTGGAAAGGTTGGTTTAATCTTCAGAAACGTTCTCAATGGATTTGCTGCCGAAATCTCGGATGATGTGCTCGAAATTGTAAGTTCATGTATTCCTAGTTGTGATTTTAATTCTTCTTTTTTTCTATAAATAGTGTAGACACATTAAAGGGCAATTCAACATTTGTAATAATTTGATTTGTAAAAAGGTAGAAAAAAAAATCAGAGAAGCAAATTGGTGAAAGTTTGAACGAAATCGGACAAGCAATAAGAAAGTTTTTTTTTTCGGCGGTCAACTTTCCCACACACAAAATGACTAAAATATCAATTTTTCAAAATGTATAACTCAATAAAATATTTTTCTTTTTAGAGGACCTATAACAATATGCTATCTACCATAATTTTTTAATACTGCCCCGAGGAAAAAGGGGTTAGGAGAAAACCGGAATTTAATGATATTTACGTGTACTGCAAATGGGAAAGTTGACCGTAAATATGTCACAATCGATTCACCAAATTGCCATTGTGAGATCTGCATAGATGTAGTGATCTCATTTTTCAAACATTCATAACTTTCTTATTCTTTGTCCTATTGCTTTCAAATTTTCATCATCATGTTTCTCCTATTTTCTGCTATCACACAAATCAGCTTTTTTAAAAGGTTGGATTGCTCTCCGAAATTCCTGACTGACAGTGCAATCTAAAGTAACTATCAACAGTTGGATTATTATACAAAATGGGGTATTTGTAAATGCTTATTTTATATCCCCTTGTGACCTTCAATTATTATGTAATAGTACACTGATGTAACTTCATTTATATACAGCTGTCGGTGGATTTCCAGGGTTCCGCTAGTAACATATTATTCACCTCCATTAGTAATTTTTGGCGGAGCGTGCAATATGCAAATAATGTTACGGAAAATATTAGACATAATGCTCCGTGCAAACGAGGCGTTGGTTATTTGACGCACCGTGTGAGGGGGACATCGTACAAAAAAGTAATTAGAAGGAGAAGAAGAATAACTTGCGCTTTAATAAACTACTTTCACAGGATAGATTAGCGCAGGTTATAACTCAATCGAATTGACACCTCGTGTGCACGGGGCATTATGCCCAGAGCGCGTTGAAAGAAAGAGTTGTGACACGCGCATAGTAAGCCTACGTGTACGAGGTCTTTGTTTAAAACATGGCGGATCATGGAGCTCCCAATAGTTCCCTTCTCTATGGGAGGGAACTATTTGAAGCTCCATGAAATGACTGACAAATCAGAAGTGACCTCCAGTGTCCCGACTCTCTGTATGTATAGCTCTGATTAGCCCTAATAGACCGGTTCTGTAATGTATTCAAATTTATGCACATTTCTTCTCCGAGCACAAGCTATTCCATTAACCTGTTTTTTTATAAATGAGCTTCAATGCCTGGAATCCAGTTTGCATACATTACTTGTTGCTAAGTCCGGCAAGCCTCGGGCAAGCTTTCAGGTTGTCAAGAACAACCTATGTTTGAAAGGCATGTATAAAATTTGAATAAATTACCGAACCCCTCTACTAGTAAAATTTATCATTCCTTTATTGTACAGGTCCGCAGCCTACCTGCCGTTGAGTATGTCGAACAAGAGGGCATCTACCGTCCCCAAGGCGTCACATGGGGTCTTGACCGTATCGACCAAACCTATCTTCCACTTGACGGCAGATATGAACCCTTCGGTAACGAAAAACAGTGGCGGATATATGGGGTGCACATCCGGCCCTTGCCCCCTTTCAAAACCCAGCTGGCATACGTTTTACAGGAAATATTTCATGATAAAATTCTTTCGGTTCGGACGGAAAATGCGGGAGACAAGTATTCCATCTTTACAACAATTTACCTCTTTGCCTGTCAGAAGGCGAATTCAAGCCATCTGACAAAACAACAGCAACAACAACAACAACAGGGATGACGATGATGATGATATTAATAATGATAATAATAATGATAATCAGAGACACTCACGTTAGTACATTCTAGACTTATTCAGTCCGTCTTTCTTCAGTAGAACAAATCATAACAATACACTGAAGGCATTGGCTTCATAATGCCGTCATTTGCGTGACGTAGGGCTGAGTCGGCGAAAGGCGCAGTCTTTGACGTTTTTTGTGATAGCGACATTGTAAGAAAGTGATTCCAAAACCAGAAATGGGAAATAATATTGCTTTGGATTTCTGGCTTATGGACTAATCTCCATCACAGACTTGATTGGTACAGGTAATGGAGGCAATCGACATTATAGGCCTCGTCCGCAAACGTAAACGTAAAGCCCGTCAGTACCTGCGCTAATCGAGCCTGTGTCAGTGAATTGTATACCGTCTTTTGCGCGTCATGAAAGAGTGGTATAGCTCAAAAAGCCATTGCAAAATGAACAGTGCAAACAATACTTTAAAGAAACTATACCACTCTCTGATGACGCTCAAGAGACCGTACAAGTCCCTGACGCAAATGACGCCTCTTGTGAGTCGGGCTTTATAGGCCCGTACTTGCACACCAGGGGTATTTCCATTGCGCCATTGAAAGACATTCAGGCACATGAATAGGCCTATGTAGCTAAAGATAAAGTTGAGTTCTGGTCATGACATTAACCCTTTCAGGACAAGAATTATTTAAGGGCTAAATTGATCACATTTTGTTCTTCAAATTGGCAATAATAATATTTTTCTTTTAGCGCTACATGGTTCTAATAAGGTGTGATGTTTTTTAAAACAATATTCATGGTTAAAAATTTTGTTGAAAAGTTGAAAAATTGCCAATTTTGATGAAAAACAATGATTTTGAACCTCTCAATGTGTTGCCAATTTAAGGATTTTGAAGCTTATTCTCCTTTTTAAAATTCCTGACATCAAATGCAATATGGTCATGTAACAAAAATGGACATGGCATGTGCAGAAATTTTTGCTCTTTCTACACATGCATCTGGTATATTTTTCAGAGCTCTGAGTCAAAACTTATTAAGCCAAACCACAAAATGTGGTCAGTTGTCTTGAAAGGGTTAAATTATGAAAGAAACTTTCTCAAAGCAATAGGGAAAGGTTTGTTATATAATTACATAAGAATTGCTGTATGCTGTAAGGTTTTGGAAACCCCAAAATGAGAAGAAATTGACTATGCAGTCCTGCTGAGAGTCACATGCACTGACTGCACACAGAAATGTGTATATGGGACTACACACAAATGTTCGGCTCGAGCATTTCAGCTGCTTCTTGTCATATTTTGAATGTGAAAGCATTTGCAGAGCAATCCTTTTCAGGGGACATATCTATTATGATAATCTTCCAACCTAACATAACAAAAAATGAGAAAGCTCACAAATTATTTTTTACCTTTCCCAGAACTCAAGCTTCCCTTTAAGCTCTAGGCGCAATTTCTAGATACAGATCCAACCTCTTGAGTCAGGGTGCGACGGCCTAGAACACTTGTTTCGCATGTCACCAGTCGTTGACGCATTCCTACGTCAAGCGAATGACGCCTCGTGTCAGTTAACCCTTTCAGGATAGGAATTATTTAAGGGCTAAATTGATCAGATTTTTTCTTCAAATTGGCAACAATAATATTTTCCTTTTAGTGCTACATGGTTCTAATAAGGTGTAATGTCTTTGAAAACAATAGACATGGTTAGGAAATTGTCGAAAAGTTGAAAAGAAATGCCAATTTTGATTTTAAAAAAAACCTCTTATTGTGTTGCCAATTTAAGGATCTCAAAACTTATTCTCGTTTTTAAAATTCCTGACATCAAATGCAATATTGTCATGCAACGAAAATGGACACATTGTGTGCAGAATTGTTTGCTCTTTCTACATGTTCTACTCATGCATCTTGTATATTTTCTTAGAGCTCTGAATCAAGAGTTATTGAGCCAAACCACAAAATATGGTCAAATGTCTCGAAAGGGTTAACGAACTAGTTGCACATGTTCTTTACTTCTATCACAGCTACTGGCAAAGGCTACACCGTTTGGGTAATCGACTCGGGTATCAGAGAGACCCACACCGAATTCGAGGGACGCGCCCAGCAAGTTGCGAACTATGCCGACAGATATGACGTGAGTTTGGTTCTGAATTGTTATTGAAATTCTCAAAAAGAAATACAATAGTTTTAAGTATTAGGCTCTCTGGGAGGTTAGAATAAGACTTTAAAAAAAAAATCTCATTACATTCCTACCATGCCTATTTAGAATTAGCAAAATTTCCCTCTTCAAATCAGTCAATACATTGGAGTGAACTTGGATTCTGGCATCACTGACATAGCAAATTTGTGTATATCTAAAGGGAGATCTAACCTTAATAATGATAATAATAATAATAATATACAACATTTATAAAGCGCTTAATACCATGTTTCTAAGTGCATAGGAAGTAAAAGAATGGAAAGAAGAGATAAAAGAGAGAAGAAGCAAGTAGTTTTGAAGGAAAACTGAACAAAAATCAGATAAACAAAACGCAGATAAACAATAACAAAGATTTTGAAATTTGTTATCACAAAATAGGTGGGGTTTTCAAATTGGCGGACAACTCTCCCATTTCTTCCAAGACACAAATTGATTAAAGTATTTGTTTTTCCCAAATTAATGACTACGAAGGATATTTTTGTCTTTTGGAAGACCTTATGTTTATGTATATATGTATATATATATATATATATATATATATATATATATATATATATATATATATATATATATATATATATATATATATATATGTATATATATATATATATATATATGTATATATATATATGTATATATATATATATATATATATGTATATATATATATATATATATATATATATATATATACTTCTTTTACCTCCTGTCCTTGCTATTTTGAAAATTTTACGCACATCACTAACGATATTATTAAATTTTAGCTGTTGAATTAATACTGCACGGTTCTTACAAACCAGTATGACTGTTACGGACATGGAACCCATTGTGCCGGAACAGTCGGCTCCAAGAACTACGGTGTTGCCACGGAGGTCCAAATCAAGAGTGTCAAGATTTTCGACTGCAGTGGTTATGCGACCACCAGCTGGGTGATCAAGGGTATAACACAATTCCTATTAGTAATGATAACAACTGTAATAATAATAATGATTAAACTAATACAAATATATAGAAAAAAATGATAATGAAATAATATTATTAATACTTCTGCTAATGTTAGTTTGGATAATAATATCATTATTGTTATTACTATAATTACTATCATTATCATTATTATTGTAATTATCATCATTGTTATTCTTCTTCTTCTTCTTCTTCTTCTTCTTCTTCTTCTTATTATTATTATTATCATTATCATCATCCTCATTATAATTACTACTACTATTATCATTATTATCAATATCAAAATCAAGCACCAAGAGAACTCTCGTATCAATGTCAAGAGCCTTCATCACTGTTAAAACTGCAGTGCTCCCTAACAATAGCCAATAACAAAATGCAATATTTCTTTATAAATACTGAAAATAAGATTTATATTTGAATTTCAGCCTTTCCAATTTTTACGAATTTAAGTCATATCATACATACTCTAACTGTTATTTTTTGCTTGTTCTTTGAATTTATCTAAAGTCAGTGATTTGGCTGCAATATTTTTTAAAATAAACGTTGAGGTAGATTGAATAGATTTCATTTGTACTGATTTTTTTTATCTCTGGTAAATGTGTAACATAATTTGTGAACTTCCTTATTCTTTTAACGTTACTTTCGAAGAATAACATAAAAGAAGTGTTCCCTGAAAAGGATTTGCTGTTCAAATGCTCGCATATTAGAAATATGACGGGAAATACCTGACAAGTTTCGACCAAACTTTCATGCCAAAATGTCTGTGTAGTCCCATATACACATTTCTGTGTGTTGTGCATGTGACTTAAAGCAAGACAGAGTCAATTTCTTTTCATGTTCATAACTGCAAAACATCACAGTTTACACACTAATTCGTATGTACTACATAACCAACCTTTTCAAATTGCTTCAAGACAGTTTCTTCCACAATGTGATCACATGACCCGGGGGGCGTTTCATGGAAGGACTTGTCAGATATTTTATCCGACAAATTTGCTCTCAGCCAATCAGATTCAAGGATTTCAGTAGCTTATAACAGTTGTCGGATAAAATATCCGACAACTTCCTTTCATGAAACGCTCCCCAGTAATGTAAAACCAGAAACTTTCGCGACATAAAACTTTCGCGAATCTCTCATCAACCTATCTTTTACAGGAGTGGATTATGTAAAGGCGTATGCTGACAGGTATTCCGTGGCTTCGATGTCTATTGGAGGAGGGAGATCAACATCAATGGACAATGCCGTCGAAGACTTGATAGCATCAGGAGTTCCTGCCGCTGTGGCTGCTGGTAACGAAGGAGACAATGCCTGCGACCATTCTCCAGCGGCTGCACCCTCTGTAAGTTCGATTCCCTGCCATGGCACTATACAGTTATTCGGCGAGACATTAATCTGCTTTTACCACACTTGACCCAGGAGTAGTAAGTAGGTATCTGGTAGGATTTCTTAGTTGAAAGCCCTGAGCACTATACAGTCGCGGGAGCTAAAGCTCCTGCTATTTACTCGGGAAAATGGGTGGGGGTGGGGTGGATGGGGAGAGGAGGCAGGCAGGCAGCAGGCAGGCTAGTCTGCAAGCACAGACCCTAATTTGACACTTTATCAGGAAATCATTGTGTCTTGAGAGAAGCCTAGCCCAGCTACCTACTGGTCGTGTCAGCTATAGTACATGGCCTATGGTAGTCTTGTAGTGCAGACACTTTTTTACGACTGACCAGGGTTTGTGCCTGCAAACTACAGGCAGGCAGGCAGGCAGCCGGTCAGTCAGCCACCCAGCTTGTCATTTATCTAACGCCGGAATAATATTTTTCAGAGTCCTTCGGAAGCGCATGGAGACGTTATATCACAATGTGATATACGCTAGAAGTTAAAGGAATATTATCGATTTGATATTTGAAGTTCAGCTTTAATGATTTTTTTTTTTTTTTTTTTTTGCCTCGATGGGCGTCATTAAAATCTTTATCAGGTTCATGCAGCCCGGTTGTGACTGACGACCTGCGAGACATTCTACACAGGGGACAGACGGCCCATGAAAACGAACAATTTTACTCTCCGCCCTCATTCACCCTATAAAAATTGCAGGAAATTTCAATCTTTAACAAGAACTCATTTAGATATTGGGGGGGGGGGGTGTAATGAATTAAGATAATGATATGTCAGTAAAAGGTAAAAGTGCCTATAGAAGTATATATAACTGGAAATCTCTTTTTATTCCTTTCCTCATCTCGTTTTCAAAATAAATAAATATGGTTAAAAAAAAGATACTTCCCCACCGCTCAAATTAGAGGTGGCGGTTGTCCGAATATTGGTTATTAATTGTCGGGGGGGGGGGGTGCAGCTCTCAGAAAAAATAAGTGTTCTTATGCTTAGTGAAGTGAGAAGTGAAAATGCAGAAGTAAGATTTATGAACCACATTTCAGGCAATCACCGTTGGAGCGTCGGACTGGAACGACCTGCGTGCCGAGTTCTCCAACTGGGGACCCTGCTTGGACATATACGCCCCCGGTGTTTACATCGAATCATTGGGGTATCAAACTAATTATCAAATTACTACGAAGAGCGGAACATCTATGGCATGCCCACATGTTGCCGGTAAGGACTTAAAGCTCATGTACAGTATTGGTATCATAAAGGAAATTGGAAAGAAACATGTTAAATATAGTCTCATGTTGTTCTCCTTGTATCAAAAGATGTCTGTAAGAGATCATTTGGTATTCCATCCATGATTTCTGGTGAATTTCAATGTAAATATCTGTAAGGAATGCTTGATCACTGCCATTATGCTAGGACCCTTCCACCCCGACGGCTCCCCACACAGCAATCTGGGGGCTTCGCATAAAGACAGCGTGTGTGCACTGTGTGTAGCTACTCATCATTGGTTTTACGCCCGTGTGTGTGTGCAGTGTGCATATATAGCACATGCTGCCTTTGTTGGGATTTTACGCGCCTGTCCCGGCGCACAAATTAGTTTTTGCCTCTTATTTGTTTAATATTAAACTTTAGGAGGCGAAATCTTCACAGTGTCTTAGTATTGCTAGTATCTTGCTACTTATCAACAGAAATTGAAGAAATCTGAAGAACAGTTTTTGAGGGCTTACCAAAACTTTACATGACCTTTAAAGTCTGGTCAGACCTTTGCGATAACGATAAACTATATATGCATATATAATGTAACGATAACGATACAATTGGTCACACCTGAACGGTAAAATCGTTGGGGTTCTGTCAATCGATCACTGGACACTGCCTATGTGACTTTATCTGAATTGACATCACATCAAATGAGTGAAATTATTGGGTCGTTGAAGTCTATTCGAAGAAAAGAGTTGATTAAATCGTTTCAAGGGAGGCCCTTTATCATTATATCGCTGAGGTCTGACCTACCACAACGATTAAGAATTCATTTTCCACATAAACAACCGGAGAGGGAGCAGCCACAGTAGAAGGCCTTTGGACTGCAGCAGTCTCCATAGTCTCACATTTCAGACACTCATATCGTATTGTTTCATTTATACCTACTTGGTTACTACACTAATCTATATTGATACCAGGTCATGTCGGTTATTTATTGTTCTGGTATTTTTCTAAATTTCAATGAATGTAAGAGAATTCCAATTAAGCTTTTAGCTGCAATGATATTTATAATGAATAACCCATTTCAAATCAATAAGGATCAGATCTATAACACATCCAAAGGTATTTATATCACATGTGACAGTTTCGATGCCTATATGCTTCAGACACCTTCTCAGATGTGTACTGGCGGAGTGATATTGAAATTAGCCGCCACTTTTACGATCACCCAAGGATGCCGTTTTGGTGATTGCCAGTTCGCCACTACCACTGAACCCCGTCCTACGTTCAGTGCCCTAGTCATAGCTATATACATACCTTTGGACGTGTTATGTAACTGGTTCTTAATGATTTTAACCATCCTGATGAACCTTTTCAGCAATTCATGTCAAATCAAATCAAGTGAAACAACCCATTGTCAACTTTCGCAGGTGCCATCGCCCTCTACGGCAAGAACACTGACAATATGTTAAAATACAGCAACACTGGCAAGCTCGACTGGCTGTCATCGCATTGTCCCAACAAGCTTCTCTACGTCTAGGTTGGTTGAAGGACATATTTAATTTAATTCCATTTCTCCTCTCCCGTATTTACAGGGTCCCAATAATTAAAAAATATTTTCTCTTTATGTAAAAGATTCCATATGCCTATACTATATAATAAAAATGAGTTTTAAATATTCCTTCTACAAAGGGATATTGCAAATTTAGATACACTCTCAATAAAGTACGTAAAAGCGACTTATGGCATGCGCAGACGAGTCGACGCATCCGTGCGCGCTTTAAGAAAATCGTAGGCCTATATAATAAAATGCACTTTACTCACTCGAACTAATGGAATCATGGGAATTATGATCGTTCTTTTAAAAACAAGTTAAGCATTCGAAAGCATCTTTAAAGTTTTCATCAGTACCTGAAATAATGAGAATGATCTAATTATATGATAGTAAACTAATAATGTTTGTTCGTTGCTTTGTACTGTACGAATTTTAAAAATGTGTGTTCTGTTACTTTCTATCTACAGGTGATGAAACCAGCTGATCCTGACGCATTCGTATCATGCGTCAAAATAAAACATGGATTTCGGAACAAAGTGTTTGTCTGAATCAAATGCCAAATTTAATACAATGAAACATTTCGTTTTTTCTCGAATTAACTTTGTGATAAATAGTTTTACCACGAAATACAAAACTGCCATATCATGTATCGAGAACGTAGGCCTCTGATTGATCAAAAGTTAATATTTAATTCTGACTATTGCCTGAGTCACAAGAAATGACTATGTTCCGGGTTTAGTCGAAAATCTTGACGGCGCAGTCAATCGCCTTAGACTAACTAAATGTCGACAGGCATGACAGGTAGATCATGCTGGAATTCGCTCTATCTCAAGATTTCTCTTTAATATGGTATTTAAACCAAATATTGATTGTTTAATGTCGGTTGATTGTTGAACTATAGTTAGTCTCACCAAGGAGTTATCACAGAACTGGTCTCACGATAATTTCGTCTTTGTGCTATCTCTAGGCATACTTCACTTCAGTGTAATTTCTTTAATGAATAAACTGCTAGCTTACTTGACTGTTGCTTGTGTTTGTTTGTAGAATATGCAGAAATGAGAATCTACGTACAACCAGGGGCCTCTAACATAAAGAGATAAATCAATCTTACAATAAAATATTGATATCAATCGTAAGTCTATGGCAAACCATGTACTGAAGAGTTACAATTGATTGTAAGATTGATTGTATCTCTTTATGTTACAGGCCCCAGATCGTATAAATCTGTACCATTACAGTGGATTGATATAATAATAGAAAATATGAGATTAAAACAGGAGTATCGGTAACGGAAGAATGACAGTAGGACACCACAATCCCATATTTTCTGTTGGCAAAGCCTTGTCGGCAGAGTCATGAAATTGATTACCCTTATTTTCTAGACACTTCGGCACAACTTGTTGGAAAACCACTGGGATACTCCTACCCCATCCAATTTAAAATGGTTTAGCAACGCCCCGAAATGAAAATGAATATGACAAGGCTGAAAGTGAAAGAATGGAAGATGAAAAAAAAAAAGAGTGTAAAAGTAGGTAGAGAAAAAAGAACAAGAATGATATAGTGATGGAGTTAAAGTGATAGGGGAATGGGAGAAATAGAGACATAGACACAGAGAGAGAGAGAGAGAGAGAGAAGATGAAAGAGAGAGAGAGAAGATGAGAGAGAGAGAGAGAAGATGAGGGAGAAAGAGAGAGAGAGAGAGAAGATGAAAGAGCGAGGGAGAGAAAAGAAAAGTAGAAAGAAGATTTTTTTTTTTTAAATTAAAATTCCCTTTAATAACCCTGACCGTTTATGACTGTAATCTGCGATATATGTGGTTTTCTATGAAAAAAGAGAGCAATAGAGGTCACATTGACTTGGGGATTTGCAATATGATTTGTTAAAAGAACGAGAGAAGAAAGGGAGAGGACGTGAGAGAGAGAGAGAGAGGGGGGGGGGGGGGGGGGGGGGGGGGGGGAGGGAGGGGGAGAAATAGCGAGAGAGAAAGAAGACAGTGTCCAGGGACGGCTCAAGAATTTATACAAAGGTTATTATTCAAAGCATTAAGGGATGGGGTTAGTCTCTGATCTCCGTCTCTCCCAAACTTCCCCTTCTCTCTCTCCCCACCTTCTCTTTCTCTCTCATTCTCTCCTTTTCCATCCAAGAACCTTACATTTATCTGCCTTTTATTATTGTGTTCATCTGTCATTGCTACTTCTCTCTCTCTCTCTGATGCCTTCAGCTACCCCCTCTTTAATTTTCTTCAGCTACCCCCCTCTCCCTTCAGCCACTCTCTCTCTCTCTCTCCCTGTCTCTCATGAATTTCAGCCACCACCTCTCTCCCTCTCTCTCTCTAATGCCCTTCAACAACCCCCCCCCTTTCCCTTCAGCCACTCTCTCTCTCTCTCAAATGAACTTCAGTCACCACTTCTCTCTTCCTGTAATGCCCTTCAGCACCCCCCCCCCTCTCTCTCTCTCTCCCTTCAGCCTCTCTCTCTCTCTCAATGAACTTCAGCCACCACCTCTCCCTCTAATGCCCTTAAACTACCCTGACTCTCTCTCCTCCATTCCCTCTCATTCCTCTCCCTCTCTAATTCCTTCAGCTAACCCCACCCCGGGGGTCACTCTCAGACAAATGTGCTACCCAAACGCGTCCACACACTTCAAAAATGGACCCTAAATGGCGTATTGCACGAAGTCTAATTTGCACCCCCATAAGGCGTCACATCAGAAAAAAAAACATACCCCAAATGGCGTCAACAGGGTCATCACGCCACCCCAAAATACCCTAAGTGGCGTATAAATTATTATGGTACCAAGTACAATACCCTTATTTGTGTTTAAAATAAATAACCCTTATTAGCAGGAAAACAACAAAATAACGCTTTTCGAGTACAACAGATAAACTTGTATATCATATTTAATTTGTATGCAAACAATCCAAATCACCAATCGGTGTTATATCAGCCAAGTACTCGTGAGAATTAACCATCGTAGAAACAGATGAAAAGCAGAATTTGAGGATTATCATAACATGCAATTTATACCCTAAATGTCGAAGACCGAATTTGTTATGTAGTACTCTAAACGGCGATCGAAGCTGAAAAACACCCTTTTTAAAGGAAAGAGTCGACGACGCCTTAAGGCTGAAAACAGACCCTTTTCGCCGCTTTTTGTGGACGCGGTTGCGTAGTACTTAATGTGGTGAGTGACTCCCCCCCCCCCCCCAAGACCTCCACCCTCCTCTCTCTTCTTATCCCTCTCCCATTCCTTCAGATAACCCCCACCCCCCTCTCTCTCTGTCACTCTATATCACTCATTCTCTCTCTCTCTCTCATTTTTCTCCCTTCCCTCAGTCGAAGTATTTCTCGAATTCTCCATCATCCTCTCAATCTCGTTCTATATTTTAAAACAGGGGCGGCACCAGGGTATTTTGATAGGAGGGGCAAGACGACGTAAAGATGACGTCATATTTTTTCTCCATTAAATAACAGGGGTAATATAGAGTTATATGTTTAAGACCTCTCTTTTTAATACTCCTCTTTCTTCTTTCTTCCCTTTTCTTCCTCCTTTTCTTCTTTTTTCTTTTGCTTTTTTCACTACTTGAAAAATCATAGGGGGGGGGGGCGGTCGCCCCCTCTGCCCCCCTGTAGCGCCGCCCCTGTTTTAAAACTATGTTGTAACACAGTCATGCTGCAGCCAGACAAGATAGCATATGATTAGCAGTTTATTCATTTAAAGACATTACACTGAAGTGAACTATGCTCCGAGATTCCGAGATAAAACATAGTACAATTCCGAATCATCAGGAGGCTACATTTTAATATTCAACCGACTATAAACAATATTTGGTTTAAATATCACATCTTATATCATGTATATGTAGATCCACGAAATATTCAGTGTAATCATGAAATAGAGCGATTTACAACGTATTTTTCGAAATCTATAGTTAGTCTAATACAATTTACAGTGCCGTACAGATTTTCGACTATACCCGGTACATAGTCATTTCTTGTGACTCGGGACTCGGGCAATAGTCATGTTATAACTTTTGACCAATCAGGGGTCTACGTTCTCGATAAAAGTCTGTTTGTCCTTGGTAAAACTATTTATCACAAACTTAATTCAAGAAAAATTAAAATGTTACATTGTTTGTCGATTTTTAATCCTAACAATTCAAAACTAATATGGGGTAATGTCAAGGAATCGAAATTTGATATAGAGAATGCACATTTCTGCATTTGTTCCGAGGTCCACATTATTTATCTGTCCACGTCCCTGAAGAAGTCTAGTCTATCCGGTCTTATCACCTGTCAGTCGAAAAGAGCAGAAAATATATTCTGATAACAAGTAAAATAAAAGGCACAGACCTAGCAGATTACTGGGATATCACTCTCAAATTGTGTGCATAATTCTCATTATTACAGGTTTTGATCATAATTGTAACAAAGTGCTTATTTTTACCCCCCCCCCATCTTTCTTTCTTTCTTTCTCTCTCTCTCTCTCTCTCTCTCTCTCTCTCTCTCTCTCTCTCTCTCTCAGTCACTCCTTTGTGGTAATAATGCTAATGATATTATCATTATTTTTCATTATTATGTTTTGTTTACCCAGGGTAGCCTCAGAAGTATTTCTCCCCGAGCTAGGGCCCGGTATATTATCACCCGGCTTTAGCACGGTTCATGTATGTGCATGTATCCCCCGTCCCCCAATAAGCTAGTACATGGTACAAAAAAAAAAAAAAAAAAGGCTGGAATGGCCCCAATTATGATTTGTACGAGCATGCGCTTTTGTTTCGGTGGACGCGCTACTTGTTTAACATGTAAAATCATACTGGTGCTCGTATCGTGGTGCGTACAAAATGACAGCGTATAAAGGTCAATTCTAATTGGTACAAATGACCATTATCTGCACATGCGCAAATTGTAATTACGAACTGGCTCATTAGTAACTCATGCTGTGGGTGCATTCACACGTAAAATTTGAACTTGAGATAAACAGGGCTATACCGAGGGAGAGGAAAAAAGGGGATATTTATATACTAACCGTATACTAACCTTTTTAGACGTAAAGAAGCTTGTTGGGACAACTTGATGATAGCCATTTCAGTTTGTCGGTGTTACTGTATTTCAGCAAATTGTCAGTGTTCTTGCCGTAGAGGGCGATGGCACCTGCAAATCAGAGCGCGTTGATAGAGAGAGTTGTGACACGCGCATAATAAGCCTACGCGTACGCGGTCTTTGTTTAAAACATGGCGGATCATGGAGCTCCCAATAGTTCCCTTTCACGTACATTCTCTATGAGAGGGAACTTTTTGAAGCTCCATGAAATGGCTGACCAATCAGAAGCGACCTCCAGTGTCAGGACTCTCTGTATGGATAGCTCTGCTGCAAATCAACAGTGCCATCCATACATAGAGTTTGGCCAACTCTGCTCCAATGGGTAACATGTTGCTTTGTTAGGCAAGCATGTAACAAAGGAATATACGCCATGTTGTGCCCAACTGAAACCGAGTTGGCCAAACTCTGTGTATGGATGGCTCTGCAAATCAATAGAGTTACGACAACCCATGGTTTGAGAACCATTTTGTGTCCACTATATAAAGCAACATTTCGGTTTAATTCCGATGAGCACCAGAGTTTTGCCATTTTGTTTTGTTTTTAAATAGGACGTCCATGTCGCAACTCTATCTATAAAGGGACTCCACAAATGACTACTGCTTTAGTTTGATTTGATTTGATTTGATTTGATTTAACATGGTATATTCATTATCACACACAAAAAAGTCATCCCAGTACAATAACAATAATAACCATCACGATTTTGTATTAACGTAGATAATGGCAGTAAATGTAAGGGTATAAATGAAAAACAAAAACAAAACAAAAACAAAAACAATTGTCTGACGTAACGCGTAATAAAGAGTCTGAAATGTGAGACAATGGAGACTGCAGTCCAGGAGTTGGTCTAACCATGGTAACGTCTACCGGCAGCTCTAAACCGACTCTGATCGGACTCAGGTTCGAATCTCAGTCACGTCTTTCGAATGGTGACGTTTAAAGGTCGGTCCCAGACGTAAATAATCATATTTGACTGATACACGTCTGTCAAAACTTAATTACACACATTACACATAGGCCCTGTACTGTAGCTAGCTCCTTGTCAGAGAATGAGAAGATATTCTATGTTTAAGGCTTTATGGAATTGTGTTTAAATGTCACATTAGAGTCTGTACCTGCACAGTGATTAAGTTTGGTATCTCTGACATATCCGAAATTTCATAAACTTCTATTTTCTTGCTTGTTGATGAAGGATTATACCTAACTGATAAAGCGGTTGTGCAAGAACATGACTTGTTTGTGATTTTTATAGCTATAGGATGCATGAATAAATGAAGGTTTTCTTTGGAAGAAATGAGAAATGATGACTTATATTAGTACTAGTACAAACGGGAGAGGTCCTCGAAAGTTACGTAACGGGGTTGCCAATTACGATTAAAAATTCATACTTTTCTTATCTTTATCGGATTCTCCTCAAAATTGCACTTATCTATTTCTTTCTTTTTTACTGCTTTTAATTAAACTAAATTTATAATTATTTAGATGGATTTCTCCTTTTAATATTGGTTTTCCCGGGCAATTTAATAATTTGGTCTCTCAAATTCATATTTCGTGCATTCAATATAACGCAGATGTCGCTCTCGAATCCAAGCATTAAAACATTCAGCAACAAGTCAACCAAATTCACAAATATGCATTCAAGTTACTTATCAAAATCCGTGCACGTATTATGAGTTCAGTGCATTCAAGTTAACACGGTCGGCTTACTCTTACTAGAATACACGGATCTCTAAAAAAAAAAAAAAATGTGCTCGTATTTTCAAGGTGAAAGCCCATACGTGAATTTATTTTCTTGTTGTTTAATTTGAATGCTTTTAATCTTAATTTGAACAACGGAGTTCTTCCCAGGGCAACATTTGCTATTATTTGAATGCATGAAATATGAATCTAAGTCACCAAATGATTAAATTGGCGGGAAAAACCTATTACTTACCTGCAACATGTGGGCATGCCATAGATGTTCCGCTCTTCGTAGTAATTTGATAATTATTTTCATACCCCAATGATTCGATGTAAAGACCGGGGGCGTATATGTCCACACAAGGTCCCCAGTTAGAGAACTCGGCCCGATAGTCATTCCAGTCTGTCGCCCCAACAGTGATTGCCTGAAATATGGTTCATAAATCCTACTTTACAGCATTTTCACTTCTCACTTTTCTAGACATGAATGATAATTGAAAAAAAAAATGATTTGTAATTCATATTCCCAATACTGGTATAACTTTTCGATGAAGTATTGGGATATAACGTGTATTAAGCATACGCGGCGAAAGCTGCAGCCCCCCCCCCCCCTGGTAATTTTTTAATGACCAATATTTGGGCAACCGCCACTTCTAATTTTGTCAATAAGGCTATCTATTCCAATTTTTTGCTTCGCTCATTCGTAAAAAAGCTAGGAAGCTAATATTCTGGCAAGCCACGTGAGCCTCCCCCCCCCCCCCCCGGCGAAATTATGCCCTCAGCTCTAGTATGAGTACCACACTGCAGGAAAGCGCTGGGCTATTGTAATACTCTTTCTACTTGTCATTTTCTTCCTCCAACATCTATTTTTCTCCCTCTGGCACTGCGTCATTGATCAGTGTGCTTCAGTAATATATACACACTCACACAAACACGACTTCCTGCAAGTTTTATGGAGCGAATGAGGGTGGAGAGTAAAACTGTCCGTTTTCGGGGGCCGTCAGTCCCATGGGTAGCGGGTCTCAAAGGCTCCCAGGTATAGCCCTCTATAGTTCCGCCCCTGCCAGCACAAATTTATCAAAGATGAAAATTACTTACAGACGGTGCTGCAGCTGGAGATTTGTAGCAGGCATTATCTGCGTCATTACCCGCAGACACAGCGGTAGGAACTCCTGATGCTATCAAGTCTTCGACGGCATTGTCCATTGATCTTGAATTTCCTCCTCCAAGAGACATCGAAGCAATGGAATATCTGTCAGCGTACTTCCTTACGTAGTCCACTCCTGTTTGATAAGAGGAGTGAGAACCATTGCTTGAAAAATATTGTTCAGTTCTATTCATATCTATTCAATTTACTTCAAGGTTTATTAACATGATTAATAAACATTACTGCAGCTAAATGGCTCAGTTGTGATATTATACATTAACACGATAAGAACTGCTTTCGATAAATCAACTCAATATTGAAATCATGTTCGGATTACGTAATACGCCATTGTAGTGTTCGCAAAGGTGATAGACAGGGCTACTGAAATTGCCTTAAGTTGATTTATCGAAAGTAGATTTTTATCGCGTTCAATCTAACAAAAACAAAACAAAACAAACAAAAAAACATGCAAAAAGTTCAATAAAAGGAACATGAAAATTATTTGACATAAGTTAGTCACAAATTGAGAGGCTAAAGTTCCAAACAGAAATTTATTTTTTGATTAACGATAAAGAAACATAGCAGTTTGCTGTTAGGAATTTTGTTTTACCCTTGATGACCGTGCTGCCAGACCCATAACCGTTGCAGTCAAAAATCTTGACACCCCTGATTTGGACCTCCGTGGCAACACCGTAGTTCTTCGAGCCGACTGTTCCGGCGCAGTGTGTTCCATGCCCATAGCAGTCAAACTGATTTGCAAAATAATTCAACAAGTTAAATGGAAAGTCCACCCAGATTAGAAGGTGGTTCAAAAGAAGCAGAAAAATGAAAGAAACAGATCAGTGAAGGTTTGTGCAAAATAAGTAAGTTATGATATGAATTTTTAAAGTTGTAATCAATCAAACACAACTTGGCAACTCCGTGACGTATTTTGCGAGATCCTCTCCCATTTGCCCTGAACCCACAAAAATCATTCATTTCCGTTATCCCTAAAGAAAATATTCCATCATACATACACTTCAGATATAATCATGTCATATGATTTTTACACAAAAACATGTGTGAAACTAATCTATCCTTCCATCAAAAACTATGAAAATTAAGATTTATAAAAATGTATTGAGCAAATGGGAGAGGAGCTCGCAAGAACGACACGGAGTTGCCAATTTGTGTTTGATTGAGTACAACTTCAAATATTTATAACTTTCTTATATCTTGTCGGATTTTGCTCAAACTTTCACTAATCCGCTTCTCTCATTCTTCCTCTTTTATCCAAATGAACCTAATACCAGGTTGGACTTTCCATTTAAACAACTAAAGTTTAATCGTGTCGTCCATTTGAAATCAATATTAAAATTGATAGGCATGAAGTAAGACGTTCCCAATATCAGATTCAGATTCAGATTCAGATTCAAAATACGTTTATTTCCTTCTCATAATGAAATTAATACAAAAATGAAATATACACACACAAAACATGGAGGAAGGAGGGGAGGGTCCCAGGAAGCATATGACTTGTAGTGGGGTCGCCTTGACAGTACATATTTACATATATTATACAACAATTATAGCATACACAAAAGATCTATAAAAAAAAAAAAAAAAAAAAATCTGCAATATGTGCTACGGACTATACTGTACGAAGTACATTTTTTTTTTTACAATACGAGTAAATGTATGGAGTGAAGGGCATGTTTTAATAGGGTCAGGAGGTAAATGAAGTATTGTTGAAAATATTCCGGGGCATATTTTTAAAAGAGAATGGAACTCTATCAAATCTACCATCTAAATGACAAAATGTGAGCCTGTCGGAAAATTCTAAAGTTACTGCTCATTGATTAGAGACCGAAATCTCTTCAACGTATGCCTGTTCCTTACTAGAAATCCTTCTAAGCGGATTGCCATTTAGATGGAAATAGCGATGAAAAAATTGCACAACTGGTATCGTACCCACTGACCGATATCGTTGGAATTTTCACTTGTCCATTTCTCTGATTTTGCTGCTTTCTTTCAAAGCTGTTGCTAGTGATGTTGAAATTCCCTTCAAGTTGCTATTTCAGTAATGAAAGAACCCAAATTTAATATGAAATTTAATATAAAACAAAATGAAATAATTGCTGATTGTTTTTCTTCTGAAATGTAACAAGACAAAAATCATATTCCAACCACCTGAAGGATCAGTAATCCAACTGTGGTATTTGTTTTCCGATATGTAATAAGAATTTAGAACCAAACTCACGTCATAGCTGTCAGCATAGTTCACAGCCTGCTTGGCGCGGCCCTCGAATTCTACGTGAGTCTCACGGACGCCTGAGTCGATCACCCAAACAGTGTAGCCTTTGCCGGCATTGCCTGAAATAGAATCGAAAAGCACTTGCAATTAGTTCTGACACAAATCCTCATTCGTCTGACGTATGAGTACGTCAGCGCCTGGTTTGATCTCTGATGCGCCACGTGAGGGTGACATCGTACGACAAATGACTGTAAAGTGTATTTGTTTAATTTCGTACATTATTATGCATAATTATGTATTCCATATGTATTTAATTATGTATTCAGTTATGAATTCATTTATGTATTCTTTGTACAGAATTGGGAAAATTCGTGATTATTTGGACAGACCCACTACTGAAAAATTAGTCCATGCATTTGTTTTATGCCACAATGATTTCTGTAACAGCCTTATTTTGGGTTTACCACAGCGACAAAACAGAAAACTACAGACTATTCAAAATTCAGCGGCAAGATTAGTGACTCGAACTCGAAAATATGAAGCAATCACCCCTGTCTTGCGAAATGGTTTCCTGTCATTTCCCGTATTTTGTTTAAACTATTAGTTTTTGCGTATGAATGCTTCCAAGAGTTTGCCCTGTCCTATTTGACTGAATTATTAACATCATATCGGCCTACTCGTACTTTAAGATCAAGCACAAGGAGTTTGTTTGTTGTTCCTCCCATCTTAACCAAAACATATGGTGAGCGTTCTTTTGCACACGCCTCAACAGTTTTATGGAATGCACTTCCAAATTCTATGAGAAATCTTAATGATTTAGATAAGTTTAAGGCTTCTCTTAAAAAGCATTTATCTAATGCTTTGAGGTGTGTACACATGAACTCAGTGCCCAATGCTATATGATTATGTACTTTCTTGCTTCTAAGTGAATTTTCTAATTTGAATTTCTTATTTGTGGTTTCTTCTGTTTTCATTTTTAGCTCATAGGGACATGCTATCCTGCAATGTGTTAAACGCTATAAAAGAACTGAGTATTATTATCATTATTATATGTATTCAATTATGAATTCAGTCATGATTGAATTATGTATTCAATTATAAATTCAGTCATGATTAAATTATGTATTCAATTATGTATTATGTATTCAATTATGAATTCAATCATGATTCAATTATGTATCCAATTATGCATTCGATTATGCATTCAAAAAGTATAATTATGAAATATATATGATGATTCTAGGACAACTACCCCCTAGACAACTACCCCCGGACAACTACCCCCCTAGGACATCTACCCCCCAGGACATCTACCCCCCAGGACAACTACCCCCCAGGACAATTACCCCCAGGACAACTACCCCCCAGGACAATTACCCCCCAGGACAACTACCCCCCAGGACCATTACCCCCAGGACATTTTTTCCGGGGGTAGCTGTCCAGGGGTAGTTGTACGGGGGTAGTTGTCCGGGGGGTAATTGTCCTGGGGGGTAGTTGTCCTGGGGGGTAGTTGTCCTGGGGGGTAGTTGTCCTGGGGGGTAGTTGTCCTAGGGGGTAGTTGTCCTGGGGGGTAGTTGTCCTAGGGGGGTAGTCGTCCAGGGGGTGGTTTTCCGGGGGGTGGTTGTCCGGGGGGTAATTGTCCAGGGGGTAGTTGCCCGGATACGATATATGATATCTGTACCATGCCTGAAAAATGTATGTTAAACAATTATGCAGAAACCAATAAATCAAATCAAATCAAATTAAATCAAAATGAAAAGTAAAAACATTGCTTCATATTACGGAAGCATGGGCTAATTGCATTCACATGTTTGATAAGCACATTATACAGTAATTTAGTAATTCAAATTCGTATTAGGATTTAGGAGCACTCAATCTAACGTGAGTCGCGCTCATCTGGGTGAAACGCCATTAATATTTGGAATTCTGTCGTTCATTTTCACTATCCGTGCAACGAATTCTATTTTGCGTCATTCATATTTGAACTACATTATCATCATCATCATCACCACCAGCGGCTGTTGTTTTGTCAGAGAGCATGTATTTCCCTTCTGGTAGGCAAAAACGTCCTATACATTGTTTTTATACATGTATATAGATGGAATAGTTGTCCCCTTCATTTTCATTCTCAACCAAAATAATTTCATCGTGAAATATTGTTCTAAGGTATGCCAGATAGAGTTTTGAATAGGGCACGGCCAGTAAGTTATGCAACCCCTTAACCCCTTAAATTCGCCCATTGTTTTTCGTTACCAAAGGGTTCATAACGGCCGTCGAGTGGAAGATAGGTTTGGTCGATACGGTCAAGACCCCACGTGACTCCTTGAGTACGGTAGACACCGTCCTGTTCGACGTACTCAACGGCGGGAAGGCTACGGACCTGTGCAATGAAGCAACTAAAACTTTTACTGATCAGGCCTAATCTCTAATATTTTCAGAAACATCATCCGATCATACGCATAAATGCATGCCGACAAAGTCCTAATGTGGCGGTAAATATATGTTATGCGTTAAGGCCACCGCACACCTTACGATCGGTCTGCGACCCGATTTCAGAAGAAAATGTAATATCATTTGACAAATCATTTAAAAGCGAAAAATAATTTTGATTGAGGGTCTGACTAGTCATACAGATAGTAAAATCGATAATAAGGCCTTTGCCGAGTTTTCTAGTCGGTGGAATGGCCAAATGGGCTCCGAGTCGTAGTGACGTCACAAAAATCGTACGACTGCCTACGATCTGAAACGTATTTTGCCCTTATTCCATGTAGAAAGCTGACAGCTCACCCAGACCCTATGTTTAGTATTCATATTTCAGAATCTGAATAGGGTAGATTTCATTTGTTAAAATGCCATTATTTAAGGCCATAGTGATTTATTTCACAAATCGGATCGCGGATCGATCGTAAGGTGTGCGGTGGCCTTTATGCATACAATGTTTGCTATGATTATATAAATGAACGATATTTGCGATCTCATGCCTTTCTTCTTCTTGAGTCATCCCTCTCGGATACAAAATAAATTCAAGTTGCATTCCGTGTCTCATGTGTAAAGGCGAGACAATGCAACCGATCAGAAAGCACCGCGTAAACATGAATAACGTCAAAATCGCGTATTATTAAAAAAAAAAAAAAAAAAAAAAAAAAAAAAAAAATTGAACGTCACGTGATCACCTTACAGCCAATCACAACCACTTTTGAATATAAAGTTTACATAATGATCTTGATAATTACTTTAGAGTACAATTATCAAGCACAAAGAAATCGCTAATGTAACGTAAGTCAAAAATCTCGGAGAGCATAAATCTTCCATCGACATGTAAACATTATTACTGAAGATAGAGAGTAAGGAAGCTTAAATTCACGACTAGGAATATGAACTCAAAGTTTAACTTACAATGTCGAGCACATCATTAGAGAGTTCGGCAGCAAATCCATTGAGAACGTATCTAAAGATCAAACCAACATTTCCACCGAAGAGACGGACGCTTGCGGCGATATCATCAACGTCGAATTCGCTCTGTAGATATGTCACAATAACAGATTTTGTTTAAAGGAGAATGAAACCCCAAACTTGTATGCAATTTAACAGAAGGAGACAAATCTTAGAAGCATATCACTGAAAGTTTGAGGAAAAACGGATAAAGAATAAAAAAGTTATGAAGATTTTAAAAATCTAAAATGGCTAAATGAAATTGGCAACATACTCATTATGCTAATGAAATGCTTTGACATTTTTGTGCTCTCTCTTTATAAGTAATAGATAAGAAAAATCATCAGATTTCAGCTTTTAAATAAAGAAAATTGAATTATCAACATTGTGCTTGAAATATATTGTGAGGAATAAATTTATGAACACCACCTATAATACAGAAATCTTATTTTCTAAGATTATATTCAAGGAAAGTGAATTTTTACAACATTATTTGTATAAGGCAATTGGAAAGTACAGCACATTCACGTCACAGCATCCATTAGCATAACGAGGACATTTCGAGCGATCGCCAATAGGGTAAAAATGCCCGGATGCAGGTATCGGGGTGCGTTTGCTATGCAATGTGGGACAGCTTTTGTGACCTAGTTACTTCCGGAATCTGACCGGTCGGTGAATGACCCGGCGGCCGTGCATAACCTCTCAAATCAGCTTTCCAAGATACGGCTTTGTCATTTAAGTCTCGAACAGAGCCGTCCGCAGCGCGGGCACCCGTCGTCGCTTTCTGCCGGACGCCTCCCGGTCGCAAGGCTCAATAACGCTGTAACATTCAGCGGCTCTCCGTACTAGCAATTCCAATTCGAGTTTGCGTTTTCCGTTGCATGGAATGCCTCTTTCTGTCAGAAAAGCTTTCAGCTGCAGAACGGTCATATTCTTGAAGTCTTGAGAAACGCTCGCCATGACAATTCTACGATTACCTTAACTTTTATTACTAATAGATAAGTTTGAAGAAAAATTCCTGAAGTGTGTACCGCGGTTACTGTAACTTAGCATCCGTATACACCGGAAGTACACAGGTCCCGGAAGTTGAATGAGAATTCGCCAAAAACGGTACATCCGGGCATTTTTACCCTATTGGCGATCGCTCGAATTTCAGATCTCCATTCATTTAGCGATTTTAGGATTTCAAATATTCATAACTTTTTTATTAGTTGTCCGTTTTCCTCAACTTTTCACTGATATGCTTCTTTGATTTTTCTGCTCCTGTTAACATGGTTAAAATGCATTTATTTGGGGGGGGGGGTTCATTCTCCTCAAAGAGTCTCGAAAATACTAAATTTTGTAAGCCTGCTCATACGCTTCCACAATCTCACACATGAGATATTAAAAAAATAAAGGATTTTTTTTTTTTAATGAATAAGAAAGAGCTAGAGTCCTAGAGAATGCAAATTCACAAGAAGGCCTTTACTATAAAATGGAAGGGCAGTGGTTCAAGAGGGACGGGGGAAGCCTCTTCCAGCAAATTTCTTGGAAAATGTAAAAGAGGGTCCCCCACCCCACCCAAAAGTTTCCTCCTGGTCTCTCCAGCCGGATCGTAGGAGTCCTTCGCAGTTCATTTCCAGAAGCGTGTATTTTTTGGAAATTTTCAGTTAACAAAGTTTAGAAAAAATCGACAAGTGAAGTGAAATGATAAAATAAAACCTGATTTTTCATACTGAGGCAAACTTCTTAACATAACAAATTCTGGTAATATTAAAAACATTTAGATTATTCCTAACTGTAACACAACTAGGTTTCGGATACCTTCAGTTTGATGATGTATTTTCCTGGGATGGGCTCGGAGTTCTCAAAGAGTGGAGCCAGCTCGGCAGTGGCGACAGCCACGAAGAGAAGGGCGATGAAAGCACGCATCTTGACTGAAAATAAATCATTACAGATTTAAATAATTCTACTTCACACCCATCGTGGTAAAATACACTACAGCATAAATATGTAAACAATTAAATGTCATAACCACTTTTCAAGTAAACACCAGATCTAATGATAACAATGATTATTTCCATTTTTACCCATATAATCATACATATTGAACTATTTTTTTCCCCTCGGAGATAGGGATATAAGATTTCGCGGTAAAAACTTTGAAAATCAACTCAATTTATCATTAAGATATTAGCTTCTAAAATGCATTTGAATTTTTAGCAAAATCTCTTCTTCTGGGGTAAGTAATGACATATCCTGAGGCAAGAAATGGGGAAATCCGGTCCCATAATATCTTGCTTTCAATAGAATCAGAAAAATCAGGTATCAGGTATCAGGGAATCATATTCAGGGAAAATATCTATTCTTTTTAAATAGTGATATAAAAAAATTGATTGGTGAGTTGTGGTGGAATGGCATCACAAACCCATGACCGAGTTGCAAATTTATCTAGTAATTTTTATTATTTTTTTCCATAACAGTCTTTTATGTCAACAAAAATTCATAACTTTAATATCAGTTATCCAAGCTGCATACCTGCACAAGCTCTTACTTGAATGCGGGTGCGTGTGTAGAGAATGTGTGCGTATTGCTGAGAAGGTGGAGTTCTGGTACAGTGACGTGGCAAATAATTTGTGATATTTCTTATTCTTTGTAAGTCAGTCTGGAAGAATCTCGTAGTAGAAATGTCCCCAGAAAATGATTGCTCTTTTATTGCCCTCATATTCGAAAAATTGCAAGAAATAACCGAAGTGTTTGGCCCAAACATTCATGCCACATGTGTATGTAGTCCCATAAACCCATTTCTGTGTGCAATGCCTGTGCTTTTTAGCGAGGTCGAGTCGATTTATCATCATCTTTTTTGGTTGTTGTTGATCATCTCGATAGCTCAAGGTATACACCAATTTTCATGTACTGCATAATCAACCCTTCTTAATCATGTTAATTGCTTCGAGACAGTCTTCA
The DNA here is from genome assembly GCA_025618425.1 of Heliocidaris tuberculata. Classification (NCBI taxonomy): domain Eukaryota; kingdom Metazoa; phylum Echinodermata; class Echinoidea; order Camarodonta; family Echinometridae; genus Heliocidaris; species Heliocidaris tuberculata. The sequence continues at coordinate 27,237,150 of CM046850.1, forward strand.
CAATGCATGTAATTTCATGATCAGAACTCAACTTATCTTTAAACTTGAAAAAGGTTTAGAAAAGTTTAGATGGAAAATACACCTTCACTTTGGACTCTTGTGTATTGCATATTGTATCGAAGATATTAATTAACAGGTTTTATAATGATTACACATGAAATATTAACAATGCTATAACAAGAAAGACAGTTTCTATCAATCAAGAAAAAGCAGTCACCGTATACGTTACTTTTAACATTAGAAATGTATTTAGTATGAGTTTACTTTGGACTTTAGGCATGTCAGGCATACTGCACCACGGTTCCAAAACAAATGTAAATGGGCCATCATTGTGATACAAGCGTTCTAATGGTACCAAATGCAATGATAACAATGAAAAGACATATCTTTACATTCAAAAGCTCGAGTCTGCGATTTTTTTTTGAAGGTTTAGAATTATGACAATAAAGACTTGTAATATGCTTGTGCCTTAATAAAATAATTGGAATGGAAAATAGAGTCAGACATCTTACCAGATTCTAGGCCTCGAAGTGATAATCTGGAAGAAAGCTTCGCTATGTCTCCAGAGTAATGATCTAGTATAGAGAAGTTACCAGATCTGGTGATGACCTGGGTGAAGTTTTTAGAGGAACAGATGACTCTTTCCCGTGGCTGACGTGAGGCACGTGTCGGGCAAAGGTGAGAGCCACGTGCCTATATTGCAATCCAGAATGGACTTTTCATTCCTATTCTCTCAATCTTTAATTACACTTAGGAGTTTCAAGATTTTGTAAAGCGTCGTTCATACATGACTATTAAACCACCTTAAAGTTATCACAAAGTGCACAGTGAAAACAATACTTTAAAAACTGCCGGACGGGTTAAGTGCCTTCACGGACTCTAAGAACGCAGGCACTGATGCAATCAAAATAACGCCTAGCGTGATCCGGGCTTAAAGCGGACTACAATTGGGTCATTTTTAGGCGGTTTATCACGCCATGTGTGAGCAGCGCTTTTAGGGAGCAAAAATCGAAGTTATACTTTTGACAAAAATGGGGCTACAGGGCACTTTGCCATTCCCTCCTCCTTGCTACTCCCACCCCCTCCCCTAAAAAAATTAATAAATCCGTAATGGATAACCCAGGAAGGGAATAATTACTTTAAGCCTCATCGGGTAAGAATGAGCGTTCGTTGCACTAGAGGCATCGTTTCGATTGTGCAAATGCCTGACCTAACGGAGCCTGTGAAAATGATTAGCCCATACGGCAGTAATTCAGCGCAATATTAACACTGTTCATTTTGCTATCACTTTCTTTATGGTATGTCACTCTCAAAATGGCGCGTCAATGAACGCGCAAGTCACTGACGCAGTCTTACGCCATGCAAATCACGTCTCGTCTGCACCATGTATCATTACCGAGTGAATAATTCACCTGGGCCCTCTTGCATAAAAAGTTGCAATTAAACGCAACTCAAAAAATTAAACGCAAGTCCCAAATACGCGATGCTGATTGGTTGAAAATCGAGCAACTTTTTATGCAAGAGGGCCCAGAAGCCTCTTGCTTAAAAGGTGCGTTTATTCCCACCCCAGATATCAAACGCACGTTTTGAGCAGGAGAACCCATGTGATACATTTTCATATTAACATGATATCATAATTATAAGAGTGGAAAGAGGTGATTCAACAGGAGGCAACGCTATTGCCGTTCTGAAACATTCTAATTTAGTAATTCAGTCATAAACTTGGGTTTCCTTTTTTTCTGGAACACCCTTTACAGAGCCTAGAAGATTTGCGAGAATTGAGCAAATATAACTGGAATTATCAGGTATATTTCGATAATAACGTTTTGAAGCCAAATATCATATCTTGATTAGCTTGAGAAGAAACAGGTGTTATTGTTTAATGGTTAGGGTCAATATATGATATGATAATGGACTTGATATCATAAAATTATGAACCTAGAAAAGTTCTTTCCGTTGATTTGTGTGTGTGTGTGTATGTGCGCGCGTGTGTGTGCGTGTGCGTGTGTGTGTGTATGTATGGATTTTTGATCCCATGTTGTCTCCGAAAAAAAATCAGCTTTGTTGCCGAAAAATCAACATTGGGCATTTTGCATAATTCGCATAAATCCAAATGGCCACATGTATAGGCATAACTAACCAACTAGCGCAAGACGACTTACGCACAATGTGCGAGCTGCTCCCAACGCTGAAAGTGTTGTTAATCTTGCGCACTGAAACCTGTGATACAATATAACCTCCCTTCATTGCATCAATGAGGTATTACTTGGCTGTATCACAGGTTGCATTGCAAAACATGAACAACACATTGAATTTTAATATGCAAATCATGTGTTTTGAGACCACATGGGATCACAAGTCCACACACACAAAAAGCAAAACTTTAACGGAAAGAACTTTTCTAGGTTCATAAAATGTTAAGTCCACTGCGCCATCATACATTTACCCTAACCACCAAACAATAACATCTATATCTTCTCAAGATAATCAGTATATGATATATAGCTCCAAAATATTATTATCGAAATACATATGGTATTATGAGGTCTCGTAAAATAATCAGAAAATGATGATATATCAGATGTATTTCGATAATAATATTTTGGAGCTATATATCGTATCTTGATTATCTTAAGAACATACAGGTGTTATTGTTTGGTGGTTAGGGTCAAATTATGATGGTGCAGTCGACTTGACATTTTATGAACCTAGAAAAGTTCTGTCTGTTGAAGTTTTTCCTTTTGTGTGTGTATATTTGCTTTTGAATTAGGCGGGGTAGGGGGAGGGGGTGGGGAGGGGCCGTCGTAGGGGTCGTCACAGTCTTTTTTTCTCTCTCTCTCTCTCTCCAGACAAGTTCAGCTAAAAAATGTCTAGAAACAAAGGGAAATCAGTTCCAGTAATTATCCGACGAGGCTTTGCGTGCAGAAATATTGAAATGGTAGTTGTCGTATCGCCATACTCCTTCTGGTGACACCCCTGCAGTGTTTTCATTTTTAACTTTTCTCTTTTCATTCCAAACCGCAGTAATTGTACGGATTTATTCTATCTGGGGAGCGTTTCATCAAGCCTTTTTGTCAGTGATTTTTACTGACAAATTTGCTCTCAGCCAATCAGATGTAGGGATTTCAGTAGCTTAACAGTTGTCGGTAAAAATCACTAACAAAACGCTTGATGAAACGCTCCCCAGATTACACACAACCCTTAAAAAGAAGGTTGAATTCTGGTAAAGGTGAAAAATAATTTATGTGCTTTCTCATTTATTTTGTATGTGTCAGTTTGGAAGAATATCATCCAAGAAATGTCCCCTGAAAAGGATTGCACTTTTAAATGCACTCATATTCGAAATAATGAAGATAAATACCTGAAAAGTTTGGACCAAACATTCCTGCCACATGTGTGTGTAGTCCCATATACCCATTTTTGTGAACAGTGCATGTGACTTCCAGCAAGACTTGGTCAATTTCTTATCATTTGGGGGATTTCAAAACCCCACAATACACATCAATTCTTATGTACTACTTTATCAACATTTTCTTATTTTTTCCAGGCAGTTTCTTTCACAATGTAACCGCTTTACCAGAACTCAACTTCATATTTAATACTCCATGTTTACACAGAAACAAATTTCAGGCAAGTAAGATAGAGCGTGATTAACAGTTTATTCGTTACAGAAATAACGAGGGCATAGGACAAACTCAAAACCTTCATGAGGCTATAGTTAAACATTTAACAGGCAATAAACATTCAGATTTGGTTGAAATAATATGTGTAAATACTTAGGAAAATCACAAAACAGAGCGAATTCCTAGACTTTTCCCCTGTCGGGGTAGTCCAACGTGTTTTACTGTACTGTCTCACTGTTGTTGCCCATACCCGGTACATAATAATTTCTTGTGACTCGGGCATTAGTCAAAGAGGCCAGCGTTCTTGATGGAAGATTCAAGATTTGTATTTGATTTCATATTTCATCGGTAGTCGGTATTTGATTCAAACACTTCAAAACTAATGTAAAATAGAGTATATTATTGGATCTAAATTTGATACACATTTCTGCATTCGTTGCAAGATCCGTGGTTCATTTTGGCCCACGGAAGCAGTCAGGTTAGCCGGTTTCTTCATCTGTAAAGTTGAAGGGAATAGAACACACTGTTTGAAGATTTGTAGAAACAAACACTGAGCAAATATTAGAATAATAATATAGGTTTTCCCGGCCAATTTCGCAACATTGTCAGTCTATTAAATTCAGGTTACGAGCATTCAAATTTAAACGAATTTTGCCATGCCATGCCATGCCATTCAGCAATTCAAATTCATGATCGGTGCATTCAAATTCATCTCGGAAGCATTCAAATTTTGTATTTCATTCAGTCAAATGAACATTCTTTTCTTTTAAATTCATAGATCACGCACGCAATTCATAAAACCTTCATTCACGTGATCACGTACCAAACCCGTTCAGGCAGGCGAATTCATATTGGAGCATCTAATTTAGCGTGCTGTGCATTCAATTTAATGACCCCCCCCCCCCCCCAAACATGATTTGTGATATTTTTTTTATTGCTTTGTATTATGTACTTGACTTTTTATTTGCCATTCAAGATAGGGCCTTCACGCGAGATAGAACTTGTATGTAATTTCTCTGTAAGATGATCAAAAACATAAATTATGCTGGTTACCTACCCCTTCCTCATGTTCCTCGGGGGAGATTGTCGCCCATACTTAGGTGCAGAATTTGCTCGTTAAGAGTAGGCCTATATTTTCAAATTAACTATTCAGGTATAATTTCCCAACTTGCGTGGCTTTGGGAAATCTATAGAATAAAATACATCCTTTAAAATCTTCAAGTGGCCTACAGGTCAATAAGGTCTACTATACTATGGACTCAGGAAGGAAATGAAATTCAAAAGTAGCCTTATTTCAGGGGAAATTTTTATAAACAGGTGAATTGATAAGAACTTGCATGTCAGTTTGAATGAACATGTTCCGAATTTGACTGCCCATTTGCGAATGTGAATGCCCGTGGAGTCCTTTTGGCAGTTGCCGATGAATTTGAATGATTCCTACAAACGTACTAATTTGAATGCACCATGTGCACGGAAAGGAAATTGAATGATACGAAAGCAGAATTCCTTGCTCGAAACGCTAAACTGAATGACTTAAATACACCTTTGAATTGACAGAATTTGCTATAAACGATGTTTTTTTTTGCTAAATTGAATAAACGTTTTATTAAATTGACTGAAAAGTGCGAGATTGGCCGGGAAAACCTATATTTGCCTCAAAACTATTTACATGGTTTGCATACAATTTACACCAAGAGGCAATGCCGATAAGTTAACCTGGTTACCGAGAAGTGGGTGCTGAAAAATAAAAAAAAACCCAGAGAAGACAGATACTTTCCGCGCCATTTCCAAGACATTGCCAAGAACGGTGCGCGCCATAATATTAGCATGATTAGAGGTCGTGGTTATCCAACAAAATATTTGAAATGTGAAAAAGAGATTACTGAATTAAATTTCAACTACGTTCATCACAAGAAACTGGCTATAAATTTTTGGAGAATCGTGGACAAAGAAGTATTAAAACCTCCTTGCAATACAAGCCTAAAAGTGGTACACTGCGCATTTTCTTTTGTGTGTATGTTGCAATACCTATGGCCCGTGAGTGTATAATTCGAAATAAAGATCTATAGCGCCTGTAGAGTATGAGCGAAGAAAAAGGGAATATACTAACCTAGACATAAAGAAGCTTGTTAGGACAGGTTGATGATAACCCTTTTAGATAGCCCTGGGTACTATAATATAACAAATTGTTGGTGCTCAGGCCGTAGAGGGCGATTGCACCTGTGAATCAAGACAATGGAGAAAATAGGCAAAACATTTTTATTTCACCCGTGTTGGGTACCTTGCACACGTATTAAGACACATCATTCGTTGAGGATATGTATCACATTCAGTTTGCGGCGCGCAAATTCTCTTTTATAGGGAGGTGGCATTTCACCGTTATTTGAATGTTATCGTCAATTATACTGTAAAAAAATTTGCCGTGTTTTCACTGGAACTTTCCTGGCAGTCAGGATGCCGGGAATGCCCGTTTTTCCACAGTGTTTTTTTTAAACCGGAAATCAGCATATATTTACAATCGCCCGACATAAAATTACATTTTTTCCCTGTAAAACAACAAGTTTGTTGGGCGATTGTAAATATATGCTGATTTCCGGTAAACCAACAAACTTGTTGTTGTTTTACAGGAAAAAGACTGTAACATTGAAATAACGACAATAACTTGTAATTTCAAGGGCCCCAAAACCAGTAGTTTTACAGTTATTTTTTACAGTGTACATGGTGTAGGTAAACTAACAATTTAGTGGGCACTTGTGAAGAAACGGCAATACGCCCCCCCCCCCACACACACACACACATACACAAACTGTTGTTAGTACGTAAGAGTTTCAAGCCTCATCTGCACAGAAATAAGCTCGTGACTCGTAAAAACACTAAATTTAACCAATTTTGGATGGAACCGCTTCAAAGCTAGCAAGCAACCATGCATGACTTTACTGATAATCCGGTCAAACCCATGCGACCGACACCAGACCGACAAAGAATTGCATTACCCCCGAGTAGAGTAGCTAGAATTTTGTTGATTATCGGTCAAACTGGTGATCCAGAATCTGGCCGATTTTACTATCTCACACGCCATCTTCGGTCATGTCGGTAGGGGATATATCGCGTAATAAATCCTTACCTGCAACATGCGGGCAGGCCATGGAGGTTCCGCTCTTGTCCGTGACTTCATAATCGTTATTATGCCCCAATGACAGAATGTAAACACCAGGGGCATATACGTCAACGCACGATCCGTAGTTCGAGAAATCAGCACGAGTGTCCTCCCAGTCCGTTGCTCCAACAGTGAATGCCTGAAACGGATGAAATACTGTTTTTCACTCTCACTTTAGTAAATATCACAGTAAACACTTACGCACCCAGGCGTACCCGACACAAGCCTATGCTTATAACTACCCCAGACACACTACCAAACCAACTCCACACCGACTCCAAACCGATCGATTCTTGGTCTTCGGTCTGATGTCGGTCTCGTGTCGGTCTTGTTGGTGTGACTGAGACATTAATGGATTTACATCTTCTTTTATGTATTACTATGTTCTTTGATACAGCAAAAAGTTGTGTAGGTGACCCATAACAGGAACAAGTGCATTCGAACTAATTTTTTAAAGAGTCTGTTCTCGCGGGCGGTCTGTCCCGTGGGTTGTCAGAAAACTGACCCGTACCCATTTTCTTTGTCGCCCTTGGCAGCAAAGACTCGGACCATAAGCATGATAAGCTAAACTTACGTAGGGTTCACGGGATGGAGAATGGTTGCAAGCACTGTCTTCCTCATTACCGGCGGCTACGGCGGTGGGAACGCCTGATTTGACTAAGTCCGCGACGGCATTGTCCAGGGATCTCGATATGAATCCTCCAAGAGACATCGAGGCAACAGACTTACTGTTAGCGTAGTCCGCTACATATTCCACTCCTGTTGATAAAATAAACAAAGGCTTAGTCAGACCTAAACGATAACGATAAACTATGTGCATGTAAAATGTAACGATAACGATAACGAGAATAGTTTTCACACTTAAACGACTTCAGCAGCCAACAGACTAAAAAATCGTTGGGTCTGTCAATTCAACAGTTTGGACTCTGCCGCTTTCTGCAAACTAGAGGTTCAATTTTGAAATCCTGGAACGGTGTCAAGCCTCAGATATGAATCCCTAACTTCACCCTTACTTGAGTACTATCATTAATCTCGTTGACCAAGTGCATGATGATAAAGGTAAAAATAAGATCATGATATAATACCCTCCATCACAAGGCAAACATTACAATCTTGCATTGGTAAATGTTTCTTCAGCCTGTGTAAACTGCGACAATATTGCTCCTTCGTACAAGTGCATTATCACATTCCTGATAAAAGTATGTTATGCCCATTGCACACCAAGCGTCATTATCGTAACGCAAGATTGCGTCAGCGACTAGTGCGGGTTGTGATGCGCCAGTATGAGTGACGTCATAGAAAAAGTAAATGCAAAATTGACAGTGCACACATTGATTTGATTTACCGGCGTACTCTCTAAAAACAGTTGGGTAAAATGTACCCCAAATTGGGTAAAATTCACCCAATATTGGGTAAACCCAACAAACATGCATGTTCTCTTTTTTACACAATACGGGTAAAATTTTACCCAACTCTTTTAGAGTGTATGCGTAAATTGCCTTCATAGGCTGGATTAGCGCAAGTAGAAACGCAATGGAAATGACGCCTCGTGTGAGCAGAGCTGCATGTATGACAGGCATTATACCCTTTATGATTCCCCCAGTGGTGCCAGCGCCATTGCAGTTAAGGACCTTGACACCCTTGATAGTGACCTTCTTTGCCACACCGAATGTCTTAGAGCCGACTGTTCCAGCGCAGTGGGTTCCATGGCCATCACAGTCTTCCTGTTTTACACAAAATAGAAAAAAAAATTAATTAAATAGAAAAATAAAAATGAAGTCTGACTCGACTAAACGGCTCAAATCTAATCATATCCACTATAGTTTAAAATCCATTGTACAATCTACATAAATTGAAGATTTTTAAAAAATACATGAAACGAGTACTAGATATCATGAAACATGCGCAGGGGTATATTGCTAAAAAGGTAAGAAGTTCCGAAAATGCTCTGAAAGCAAAGGAAAAAAGAAAAGGAAAGATAGAAAGAAAAAAGGGGAAAAGGTTATCAAATTGGTGAGGTGCCTTTTGGATCTTAAATTGGAAAGGGGGCATGTTATTTTCTTTTTTTTAAAGCATGCTCAATGGGGTTTTTAAGGGGGCAGGCCCCTACCCCCCCCCCCCCCCCCGCAGGAAGAAAAAAAATCCGCCAGTGGATATACATAACTCTTGCTAATCTGATATTGCCTGATACACTGACATATAATTTCTGGTTTGAATATCGCCAGCATACGGGAATCTAGAAGAGAGCACCTCGTGACATACGTAGTTTATCTGATTTGTTTTTGAAAATGGCGTTGAAGAGAGACATACTGAAGCTCTTCGTCTTGCACTCATCAGAGTATACCGCAAGAATCAATTGGTTTTTTTTTTTGGTTTTGTTTTGGTTTTGTTTTGTGTTGTTTTGTGTGTGTGTGTTTGTTTTGTTTTGTTTTGTTTTGTTTTGTTTGTTTGTTTGTTGTTGTTTTTTTTTTTTGGGGGGGGGAGTTCAGTATGTATTCATTAGTCTTACCCCAGGGTTTAGCGATCTTAACTATCCAAGCTTATTGGACTAATGTAAGATATTCTTATTCCAAAACCCTAAGAGCTAATACTTAGAAATAGTACAGCTTAAAGTTTGTCTTTCCTTTTGTACCTGGAAACAGCATACATAACATGATGAATATTACAGACAGAAGAGAAATAAATCGTAAGATGAGATTTGAAGAAAAAATAATCCAGTGCGGTCAAACAATCTGGGCATTACCACACCAGCTTAATTTGTACGGAATTGTAAAACCAACTTAGAAAATCAAAAAAAGTTTTGTAGTCATTACTCATTTATGTGTCAACAGTACATTCGATGACATATAGGTGGAAGCATCATTTTCAAAAGGGGACAGAAAAGTCAATTAAACACCTCCATTACCTGATTACTTTTTTTTTTTGCATGATTATTCTAAAATGCACAAAGTGGCAACACTCCACGTTTGAAAGATTTGTGGTAAATTGGGGGTCATTTGTACCATGCGCTTACTACGAACTGGTCTATTCGGGACCAAACTCACGTTTTGTCCACTCGCAAAGTTCACAACTTGTTGGGCGCGGCCTTCGAAATCGCTGTGGGTATCTCTGACGCCTGTGTCTATTACCCACACGGTGTAGCCACTGCCAGTAGCTGTAATAGAAGCAAAAACTATGTGCCAGTAGTTCGTTAAAACTTTTGAAGCTAAAATTTGGAGTGTATTTTTATGACCCCCAAAAAAGGGAAAAAGAAAGAAAAAGAGGGGGAAAGAGAGAAAAGAACACCCCTCCCACACCCCACCAATCAGTGACCCTGTAAACTCGCATTTCATTTCTGAGTAAGACCGGTGCCCCTGCCCACCCCATGACCCCAGTGCCCCCATAAATGGATTGAGCCACACGACGCCAATATGTATTGTTATGAACTGTTTTCATTATTTTTTCAAATTTGACTCGGTCGTCTCAAACATGAGTAATATCACGTGTGGTGTACCTCAAGAGTCGTTGCTTGGTCCATTACTTTTTATTCTTTATATAAACGACATCTTCAAATCAACAGCAACATTAACTTTTGTTCTTTATGCCGACGACACGAATATTTTATGTAGCGGATCTAATCTTACCTCACTGTGCAGTAATGTTAATCAACAGCTAACCCTTGTATGCGAGAGGTTTAAGGCTAATAAATTGTCTGTCAATTTTTAAAAATGTAAATATATGATCTTTCACAACAATAAAAACATTGATTTAGACAGCATTTCCATATATCTCGACAACGTACTACTACCTAGAGTTGAAAACACAAAATTTCTAGATGTGCACATTGATAGTTCTATGTCTTGGACAAAAAAAACCAACATATTCTTGAAACAGAAAGCAAAGTCTCTTAAAACATTGGCATCATTTCTAGACTGCGGCACATGTTACCAAACAACATCATCCGTATGCTTTACAATTCTCTTATCCTACCATATCTATCATACTGCAACCTAGCCTGGGGGAACTATACAACCTCCAAATTACACAAATTAATCACTCTACAAAAGAAAATAATTCGTATAACTATACAGGTACTGCTCCCCGTTGTCACGTCGACCATTGGTTTAAACAATTTAACATACTAAAATTTACCGATATAAATAAACATCAACAAAGCATATTTATGTACAGATGTACAAACAATTTATTTCCTGACGAATTTTGTAACCTCTTTCAATTAAATTCTACTATTCATAAATACGAAAACAGACTATGTAGTTATTTTCTTTTTATATATTTATTAAGTACTTTTATGTATTATGTAATAAGGGCACCCTCACCCCAAGCTTTTGCTTTTAGAGGTGTATGTATGTACCACATGAATGTATATTTTGTTAAAAATGCATGTAAATTATTTTGCTCATTTATTACTTTGTACACTTATATTGAAAAGTTGGAAATAAATGTCTTTAAATTGAATTGAATTGAAACTGTATAAAAGACTTGTGTAACAACCACACGTTACCCATGTGCGGAAATCTGGGGAGAGGAGCAAAATATCAAATGTCCCCCACGATTTGGGGGCTTTTATTATGCCCCAAATAATTAATGTTTATTTCCTTTTTTTATCAGAGAATTTTAAAGTAAAATTGCACTCTAAAATGTGATATTTTTTTGGGTGTTGTTGTTGATTATCAAGAGAATTTTGGAATGCAGACGGCAGCCCCCAAATAAGTTGCCCCCCTGGTTTTTGTTAGAAAGTATGACTTTATTTATAAGAATTAGCCAGTGGACAGGCAACGGCGTCTTGTACATTGTTTGTATAATAAATTATTGTCTTAAAAACAATTGCCCTAATACCAAGAAGAATTGCACAGTAAACTGTTGCGCTTTCCGTTACCAAAAGGTTCATATCTGCCGTCGCGAGTAACACTGCGTTGGTCGATACGGTCAAGACCCCATGCGTAATCGTCAGCTTGAGGGCGGTAGACGCCTTGCTTACGGTACACACCCTCTTGCTCAACATACTCAATAGCGGGAAGACGACGGACCTGGGTAATATAAAATGTTACAATAAGTTTTTCAGATAAAGTTGAGTCCTAATCTTGAAAGTGAACTATGAAAAATACACACGAAAAATGTAGATTATGTAATTTGAGGTTTTGAAATCATCAAAACGATAATAATATGACTAAATCTTGCGGAAAGCCAATACAGTAAACAGCTTTGCATACAAAAATGAGTATGATTGACTACACACACATGTGGCAAGAAAGATTGATCCAAAATATGAAGCAGTCCTTTTCAGGGGACATTGCTACCGTAATACCCTAACACACTGACTTGAAAAGAATTAGAATCTTCATAATTATTATTATTTACCTTTGCCAGAACTCAGCCTTCTATTTTTAATAACTGATTTTTAATATTTAAATAAGCACATTAATCTAATAGGTGTGTTAATTACAGATGGCATCTTTACGAGGAACGCAGATGTAACGGGAGATACGATGGAGAGTTAAAGCCTGGCTCACACGAAGCGTCATTTTGATTGCGTCAGTACCTGCGCTAATCGAGCCTGTGAAGGCCATTAACCCACATGCCAGATATTAAAAGTATTCTTTCCACTGTTAATTTTGCAATCACTTTTTGCATGATATCACTCTTTCATGACGCGCAAAAGACCGTAGAAGTCACCGACGCGGTTCTAACGTCAGCAAATGACGCCTCGCGTGAGCCACACGGAAGGAAGCTGAAATTCACTGGCAAGGAATATAGACTCGAACATTAACTTACAAGGTCAAGCACTTGATCAGAGAGTTCCGCAGCAAATCCATTTAGAACTTTTCGAAAGATGAAACCAACTTTTCCACCGGAGATACGGACAGTATTGGCGATCTCATCGACTTCTACTCCATCCTGTAATTGTAATAATGTAAGGTTTGCTAGTGAATAGGCGATTTTCGTATTGTATTCAATTTTATACTCGTTTGCCTAGTGACAAACTATTACATTCACCTGTAAAAACTAATTGTATTTCAATATTCAGTATGCAATAGGCGTTGTTAGGTCGAAAAAAACATTTTGGCTTGTCCGACCGAGCAACATTAATGTATGCAATCTGCATTCTGACAATTGGAATACAATAACAGGTGGATGTAATAGCTCGTTACTAGGCGTTTGACATAGAAGTAAGCTTCAATTTGAATGCATTACAAAAATGGCCTATTATATTGTATGGAACAGAGCATCCTAATAGAGAAAAGATAACGAAATTATATAAATGATAATTGCAATTTTCAGCTAAATGAACTTTGCTTTTTTAAAAGAAAAGCGGGAGCAAGTGACCCGAACACATATATGGAAAGCGATTTCTGAAAGCAAACCTGTCCAGAATTTATTTCTGTCGATAATATTCAAACGATAAATAGTCCAGAATGGTAAGTCGAAATATTGAAAGAACTTTCAATTACAATGTTTCATCGGCAGTAAAGATGCATTTATATGCACTTCCACCACAAGTATGTAATTTTGCAGTATTCTTCTTTCTTCTTTTATAGTCCCACTTCATTATCTCTTCCCCGTCTTCGTCTATTCTCTTTCCCTCTTCCTAAAGAGTTGGGCACAACCTGTCGTGCACATCCTTGCCTGTGGTCTACGACGGATTTCACAAAAATCCTTGCGTCGCACGCACGGGTCTATTTTTGATAGTTTTTATGCGCTAAATAATACCTTATAATCATAATAATAGGAACTTGGTCTAAAATTTGTTTTCATGGCTGTATATTAGTTTGATCTTCAGGACTGGAACTGTTACCTTTAGCTTTATGATGTACTTTCCTGGGATAGGCTCGCCGTTCTCAAAGAGTGGAGCCAGCTCGGCAGTGGCGACAGCCACGAAGAGAAGGGCAATGAAAGCACGCATCTTGACTGAAAATAGATCATTACCGTAAAATGGGGTGAATAGGAACCAAAATTTGAAGATTTTTTTTTTTGTTAATTTTTTTTCTTCTCTGTAATGTAATGCATACCCATTTCATTCCTTTTAATCATGTATTACATACCTCTGACAGTACAGCTATGACTAACATGGTGGGAAATAGCTAACATGTCTATTTCTATGTGGAGTAGAATGTTATGTCCCGGAATATGTTAAAAATCAAGATGAGGTTATAACTTTGTTTATATATTCAGACTTATTTTAGAGAATCACCATATTTTGCATCAAGATCTCAAAAAGTGAGGTATATTGCATGAAATGCCTGAGAAATAAATCACATGTGAATTTAGGTTTGTATCATTTTTAAAATTTTCTTTCTTTTTCTTTTTTCATTGTTTGCTGAAAAATGTGGTTGAACAGCAACAGGCTACCACGCAAGTACCAAGGCAACACATACCCAAAGTAAATGCTCAACCCCAAAAGTAAGTTCAATCATAACACTTTTCAGTATAATTCGAGAAATATAGAATGTAATTAGTCTTTTATAAGGCAAAATATACAAAAGTTTCGTATTCACATTTCGATTGGTTATTTATGAACAAATGATTATGATTTCACAATGGAATTGTTTTTTATTGCAGTCGATGATAGAAAAAAAAGTTGCATTTGGCATTTCGTAATGCAATGCAAAGTGAACTCGTGTACATATACTCTTTCAATTCTTTTCATGTTTTGCTCATGGAGAGGCGCATAATGTTTATTTCAAATTCATGAAACTGTATTTTAAAAATCATGATATTTAATACATTTTATAAATTTGAATTACAAATTGAACGCCTCTACAAAAACAAAATGTTGTGAATTACTGGGGTGTGAAATGATACCAAATAGAAAGCAATGATAGAAAATCATATCTTTCAGTCAAACTGAAATTTCAAACTTTTTTTTTTTGGGGGGGGGGGAGGGAGGGCAGGTACTGAAAAGATGATGAATGCGTTGAAAATTTTGATAAATAATAGGAACAACTTACCAGATTTCTACGTCTCGGACGAATGATGGTCTGGACGAAAGGACGATGATCTAGTGGCGAACTGATCAGATCTGGTGATGGGCTAGGTAGGATGCGCTGTATTTAAGTCTTTCTGGAGCAACAGATGTATCGTTCTCGTGGTGGACGTGAAGCACGTGTCGGGTAAAGGTGAGAGAGCCACGTGTCAAAAAAAAAAGAACACAAGCAAGATCTTTTTTTTTGTTTTGGTTTTGTTTGGTCTCTCTTATTACATTTAGCAGTTTAAAGATAAAGTTGAGTTCTGGTCATCAGGTCATGCGATTCCATTGTGAAAAACTGTTTAACAGCAAATGGGAAAGATGGATTACGATGTAGTACGTAAGGAGTGGTGTATACCGTGAGGTTTAGAAATTATCACTATGATAGGAAATTGACTCATTCTTGGTGAAAGTCACATGCACTGCACACAGAAATGTGTTTATGGGACTACACGCACATGTGGCATGAAAGTTTGGTCCAAACATTTCAGATATTTTTCGTCGTATTTTGAATATGAGAACATTTCAGTAGCAATCTTTTTCAGGGTACATTTCTTCTTTGATATTCTTCTAAAATGACATAAAATGAATAAGAAGGTTCATATATTATTTTTAACCTTTACCAGAACTCAACCTGAAATATTGCATCCGGGCATTAGTAATTTTCATGAAAGAGAGAAGGGATGGGGTTAGTCAATGATAACGAGTATCTTTGTAAGGTTTGTGCAGAAGAAAAAGGGCTGTGAAAATTGTCCAAACCAACCCCGTGATTTCTGAGGACCTGAATGAGTATGCCCCTCATTAAAAGCATCCATGAATCATATTTTGAAAGCTTGCCAAAAGTCTAGACGCTGATTAAGCGGTTTATGCAGGGTGTCCAGTAAAATAGGAAACTTTAAGTTTTGGGGAAACCGACTCCACAAAATTTAGAATTATTTTTGTTAACTGGTTATGTACTCATCGATAAAAAGTTAATTTTCATTAAAAAATAAATCCTTATTCCACATCATTTCCTGTCTGTTCAAACTACAATCAACAAAATATATCCAGTTATCCCCTTATTTCCAATAACTGAGCTTCTGATAGTATCACTTCTTTTGTAACAATTAGTCTGCAGACACAGACCCTTTTTCGAAACTTCAACATAATTCCATGAAGCCGTGAGTAGAGCCTAACTTTGCCAGTCTCTGGATGTGTCATTAGTAGCTCTAGTATACAGGGTCTGTGGAATCTTACAGTTCAGAATCTTTTACATGTTCCGACTGACAAAGGTTTTATGTCTGCAAAGTATCAGTCATGCATAACTGATTGGTTATGTTTCGGTGTCGTATGGAAGGAAGATGAAACAAACTTTCAACCGATGTTTGTGTGTATGTGTGCGTGTATGTGTGTGTGTATCATCATTGAGCAGTTTAGTGATAAACTTGGGTTTTCTTTTTCTGGAACACCCTGTACAGAGTCTAGAAGAGCTGCAAGAATTAAGCATATAATTGTAATCGGAGCTGTATCTTCGTATATCACATATATTTCGATAATAATTTTTTTATATTAAATATCATATCTGGACCATCATGAGAATTAACAGGTGTCATGGTTTGATGGTTAGGGTCAATGTATGAAGGTTAGTTATGGAAGCCCCTGATGGTTATTGCGATTGTACGACAAATACTCCGGCGACAATTGCTCCCTGTCAATGTCATACACGAACCTCACTGTAAAACCTTAACCCTGGAATAAACGCTATACCTAACCCTAACCCTAATCCTAAATCTAGCCTAAAAACAAGATGAACCGTAACCGTAACCAGAGCCGGGGCCATTGTCGTCGGAGCATTTGTCGGATCGAGCAACGGTTATTGCACTTGGGATGTTCAAGTGAAATGCCAAAATATTGGCCACAGCTTAAAATACAAGTGTGCTCGTACTTCCTTAAAAACAAAGTTATTGTGATTGAATTGTGACAGAACCTGTCTAGAAGTTGTTGTGGAAAGGTATAGTGCCTTAATATAATTATTGTGTAGTGTGAGGCTTCAGAAATCATCAAAATGGTAATAGATTGACTCAATCTTATTTTTAAAAAAATTAGAAACAGTGAAAAGCACTGCACACCCATGGGAATATGGAACGACACACATACGTCATGTATGTGACTTTTGAATATGCTGCCAAGTTTTAAACTATACCTCGTTATTTTTTAATATAAGGGCATTTTAAGAGCAATCATTTTCAAGTAATATTGCTACTTAAGCATTCTTTCACATGGGAAGAAAGGAAATGAAAAAGTTCACAAATCATTTTTTCACCATTATCACAGCTAAACCTGCTCTTTGAGCAAGCTTGAATTATAGTACGCATTTTGAGAATTTTAAGAGTAGAATATTCCCCTATTCTGAAATGGAGGCTACGTTGTAGAAGATGTACAACAAGTGTTAAAAATATGTTGAGTTCCGTTCACTATCAATCTTTATTTGTATGTGCAGGTGCTCGGAAAGGAACCTCCCTTAAAACTTTGCAAGTCGAACTGGGAGAAATGGCTCTTGATTTACGGCGAGAAATGCTATCGATTAAATTCAGAAAACGAATCGAGAGCATGCGCAATCACCCAGTGAATGAAGATGTGAAAGACTGTTGGCAGTTCAAGATTTTGGAAGGCACTAATTCCAGATGAGCTTTAGGACGTAGAACCAAGGATTTGACACTGAAATTTAGTTACATACAAGAAGACCCATGATGTATTATTCAAATACACCCTTTTGGCAAATGCCCTCTCCTTTAGTGTCACTTCAGGTAAAAGAGGTTATATCGAAAACCGTTTCGCACAAAAACAAGCAGCCCTAGAAGTGATAAATTTGAAATGGAATAATTATTTACACATATACACAGACGGATCAAGATTACCGGACAAAGACCATGCTGCCGCTGCTTTCTATGTACTGACAAACTCCACATCTTCTTATAGAGCAGAGATGGCCGCAATATTATTGCACTTGCCCTAATATGGTTATTACAACTCCCTAGTCTTTATACCGCGGCAGTTATCCTTTCCGACTCCTTGAGTTCACTCCAGGCCGTAAAATCTCGTAAAGATGAATCTTTCGTTCTTGAAATTCTAACCTTGTGCAGTCAGTTAAAACACAAAGGCACCCATGTTAATTTCGAATGGATTCCTAGTCACTGTGGCTTGCACCACAATGAGATAGCAGATAAGTATGCTAAAGCAGGACTAAATAAACACACGGAAATCAACAACGCACTTACTAGAGCAGAATCCAACTATGTTATAAAGAAATAATACAAAGAGAAATGGCAACAATGATGGGAAGATACGTCATCACCCCTATTAAAGGAAATACAACCCCAAGTATCACAAACATTTGTGTGCTACCTGAATAACAGAAATAATGAAACTATACTTCATCGCCTAAGAATGGTAGGGCTGAACGAAAATTTATTCAAGCTGAATCAACATGAGACTGGTCACTGCACTTTTTGTGTGCAGGAAAAAGAAACGGTAAATCATTACTTATGCAAGTGCCCCCTCTATCTTATAGAGAGAGCCATTACTGAAACTGGCATAGAAAATGAAAATGCAATCCCATCACTTCTGAAATCCTCATACCCTGTCAATCAGCAGGCTCTGGTTAACTTTGTACTTAGATCTAAAAGGGTATACCCCGACTAACCACTTTGCACTGCATTTAATAATTATTATTTGAGCCCAAGATGTTACGCTTATAATTAAAAGAAGAAGAGAGAAAAAAAAATAATGATAATAAGGAAAGTACTCAGGAAGAAAATAGAGAGAGAGAAAGGAAAAATAATCTTATATTTAGCTGGAAATTTTATTTTTTACTCGAATGGATTCTATATGACATGTTCCTTTTTTGGACTTTTTTGGACTTTCGGTCATTACATTGAAGAAATGCAGCGGAATTGACATGACCTAGTGGTGGACGTCGGGGGGCCTAGGCTAGTCTCTTTGACGAAGCTGAGAAGCCTATCACAATATACCGTGTCCGGGTTGGTCCTTGGACGCCCAACATAGCTGGTAGGCCAGTTGCTCGACAGCCGCTGACCTCTTCAACTTAAAACTCAAAGCTTAAAATTCAACATACCCAATTATTTATTCTCGAAAATACAGTTTGTCAAAAAAAATAAAATAAATGAAAAAATAATAATAAATAAATATAGAAAAGGCGTAAATATTCACTCTTGAATGATAAGCGCCAATAAACCAAAAACAACAACAACAACAACAACAAGAGATGTGAGTTGGCCTAGCGGTAACGTCCGCGGTCAGCTCTCCGTCTTCGCCTACAAACTGACTCTGATCGGACCCAGGTTAGAAACTGAGTCATGTCTTTCGGATGATGACATTAAGGTCAGCCCCAAGACGTAAATAATCATATCTGATTGATATTTGTCTGTACAAAAACCAAATCACACACACACAAATGACCTGGGCCCCTTAACACACACACACACAAAAAAAACTAAGTTAGCAATTGATTGCTAATTTGCGATTGATCGCTATGTCATTGTATATACAAATGATCGCTAGATATCAATCCTACGATTTCTTTCAGATATCGAAAAACCATATATTGTAATAGACAGATGATAAAAAAATTATTTGTTGTAAATGTTCCTTTTGACACAAGTGGAGCAATGGTTGTGAGACAGTATTCAGCAGGGTTTTATTCAAGTTTCCTTTTAATACTGAACTAAACTTTCAGAGATGTGGTCTAGTGGATAATTCACCGGACAACAGTTCACCAGGTACGGGTTCGATTCCCTGCCAGGGCACTAACGTCCTTTGGCGAGACATTTATCTCCATTTGCCACTCTTGACCCAGGTGTAGTAAGTGGGTGCCTGGTATGATTTTTTTCCCTTGAATGCAATGAGCGCTGCGTTTGCCGTGCTAAAGCCTGGGTAATAGTATGATTAATAGGCCCTCAGGGAGAACAGTAATTACTACTTGTGATGTTATCTTGGGTAAACAAGACATATTATTATTTATATCCTACATCATAAAGTTCTCATGCAAGGATTGGCCAGGAATGTCTCACGTGACATAAAATACTTTCACCATGAAGAAAAAATGGATATCGCGTGACATCAGACCTCCGTATATTTTTTCGATATAAAAATATTATGACGTCACTTTTTTTTTTTTTTTTTTTTTTTTTTTTTTTAAATAACACACATGCACGCGCTGATATCAATATGCCTATAGCACTTCATTTATTTGATGTGCTATAAAAGAGCAATGTAGATAAAATGCATTGCTCAAGGGCCGGGGATCGAACGCCCGATCCTCGCATCTCCAGTCAAGCGCCTTAAATCACTGGACCACGGCACCTCCACGTTTTTCTGGATATTTCGAAGCTATCGATATCTTGACAGTGTATCGCGATAATGTTTGTGCGTGACGAACCTCTCAGTGTACGTGTATGTAGGTCTACTCTGATTCTACATTTAGTTTTAATTTGTTTTAATCCATCTAGGCTTACTCTTCTAGGATATAAATCAAATATACCATGCACTCTTTTTGAGGCACCAATTAAAATTATGGATTCTTCGGTGACTGGAATAGTTACCATAGTGGTATCCCAGTCACCTCAGAGAATCCATAATTTCAACTGGAGCCTCTCAGTGCAAGGCATATTTGATTAATATTTTTATTAAGCTCTTAGATATACACATTTTGAAATATAGAAAGTGAGATGGTGAGAGGGGAGGAAAATGTTCAAACTATATTTTATGTCAAAAGCTATAAAAACCGATTTCTCCCACTCTTCACTGACGCTTAAGAAAACTCAGTTACTGTTTGTTTTAAAATGCATTGTATACTTTAACGAGTTAATTCATTCACTTATTTTTTCTAGAATTTGTTACATAAAATATTCTCTTTTGGAAAATCTCCCCGCATTTTTCTCCTGTCCTTTTCATTTTCCCTCACTCCTTCTCACCCTCTCTCTCTCTCTCTCTCTCCCTCGTTCTTTCTCTCTCACCTTCCCACATTATTGTACAACTATATATTATTTTAGCGTTTTTTATCTTATGCATTCCTTGTAATTTAGCCCTCGGGCTGCCATGTGGATTTTAACCCTTTCGAGACAAATGACCACATTTTGTGGTTTGGCTCAATAACTTTTGATTCAGAGCTCTAAAAAATATACCAGATGCATGAGTAGAAAGAGCAAAAATTTCTACACACATTGTTTCCATTTTTGTTGCATGACCATATTGCGTTTGATGCCAGGAATTTTAAAAAGGAGAATAAGCTTCAAAATCACTGTTTTTTAACAAAATTGGCAATTTTTTCAACTTTCGACTAAATTTCTAATGATGTATATTGTTTTCAAAGACATTACATGTTGTTAGAACCATGTAGCACTAAAAGAAAAATATTATTGTTGCCAATTTGAAGAACAAAATGTGATCAATTTAGCCTTTAAATAATTCCTGTCATGAAAGGGTTAATAAACACCATTTCAATACCATTTCAATAACAATAACAGTTGAATAATTACACAAACAATGTATTTACCGGCAGATTGTTTGAATGAGATGAACATGAAGGATTAACACTGCTTCCATAGGCGAAGCCAGGGGGCACAAGGTGGCCATGGCCAACTCACTTGTCCCCGGCAAAACTTAAATAGAA
Source organism: Heliocidaris tuberculata (assembly GCA_025618425.1). Lineage (NCBI taxonomy): Eukaryota > Metazoa > Echinodermata > Echinoidea > Camarodonta > Echinometridae > Heliocidaris > Heliocidaris tuberculata. The sequence goes on from CM046850.1 coordinate 27,258,566, forward strand.
AAGAAGAACGTGTCCCCTATTATTGTGCCCCCCCTACCAATTTTAGCCCCCAGAGTCACCTGAAAATGTGATTACCCTCTTTTCATGATGTGTTATTATTGTTATCATTATCATTGTAATTGACCTTATCAAGGTACAATTTCTACTAGATAAGGAGACATCTTTCGAAGATTTAATTTAGACACATACTCTCTCTTTTTAAAAAAAAGAAGTGAATTTTAACTCTGTTTTCACTTCCACGGGAGTCACGTCAGTGATCACTTTTAGGAGTGAATATTAAGTGGTCTCTCAAAAAAGAACAGAATGAATTTCGACTCTCTTTTTACTGTATTTTCACTCCGCTGGGGAGTGACGCCAGTGATCACTCGATTTTTTTTAATTTTTTCTTTTTTGAGAGAGAGAGAGAGAGAGATTAAGCGCGCGATAAGTTTTCACGACTTCGACGGACAGGCGCGCGAAAAAAAATGTATGCCACCTCGATCACACGTCCAACTGTCGTCTGCGGGCTTGAGCGATGTAGCCGAGAATGACAACTCTTTATGAGATCCTAGCTACATTTCTTCATTCATCTCGCCGGAGGTTATGGGTACTCCTGAGCGCAGATATACGGGGAAATGTTTGATTAGGTATGACTCTCTATAGAAGACTACCATTTCATCATCGAAGAGTTGAATAAGTCAATCATCGCGAGAAAGGAAGATGGTATGAATATTTGTAGGTGACTACCATTTCATCATCAAAGAGTTCTATACTAGTCACTCATCACGCGAAAAGAAGATGGGAGAGAGTATCATGGTTTCTAGATTACTCAACCTCATCTTTTTGACTTTGCCGATTTATGTTGTCTTTCTCACGGAAGAGGGTGAGTAAATTTCATTTCATATTATTTATTTCATTCCCATTTAATTTCCATTTCCAGGAACACAAAGAGCATAGCTATAACAACGAATGCAAGGATACAGGGTACGATAAGAAGTGAAACCATCAGCTGATGCCTGGAGATCACCCTCCCAAAAAAAAAAAACAACAACAACAACAACAACAAACAAACAAACAAACAAACAAACAAACAAACAAACAAACAAACAAACAAACAAAACAAAACAAAACAAAAACAAAACACAAAAACAAAACAAAAACAAAAAAAAAAAAAAAAAAACGAATTCCTGTGAAAAGCTCTGTACTCGTTAAGCTGATGGTAGAAATACATTATGTTAACCAATATTAATCAAAGAGACGAAAAAACCAAAGTAAATTATAAATATGACAACGGGTATTATAGTAATTGCAGGTCGTATGAGAGTGAGTCATAGATAACAATAACAGTGTACCCTTTGACAACGAATTTATTAACTGTTTGGTACCAAAAAAAAAATCTTCATTAATTTTTTCAATGAGACAGTTCAGAAAATGGCGTGAAACGGCAGGTGAGTTAATGAGGGCGTAAGAAAGATATGGCAAACTGTTGAAGCTTCTTCAGTAATCATCTGTAATATTAGAGCGAGAATGATAAGAGAGAGAGAGAGAGAGTGTGTGTGTGTGTGTGTGTGTTTGAGAGAGAGAGAGAGAGAGAGAGAGAGCAAATAAAGAGATAATACAGAAGTTTATTGATATTTGAATTTTATGCCTACTTCTGGAAAGGTTACATGTCGTTTTTCCGAAGTTTCATAATTCAGAAGGTTCGTTTTATATCATTTTTCGGAATTACGAACCTTCGGAATAATGAACTTTTTTTCATTTTCTGAAATACAAGCTCTATTTCCGTCCTACATGTATCTCCAGTCCATGAATTTTTGTAAATTATGCAATAGGCACCCCAAATCGAAGTTTAAGGTCATTGCTATCTGTACCGAAGCGCGACAGGCTTCGGTACAGTAAGAGTGTTAAGATCATTTGGATTCGGACCATTGTTTTGTAAATGGGTTAAGACTTTGTATGAAAAAGCTGAAAGTTGTGTTTTTAATGGTAATATTTCAACAGGATATTTTGATATTGAGAAAGGAGTAAGGCAAGGAGATCCTTTATCGCCTTATCTTTTTATTCTATGTATTGAAATATTAGCTAACAAAATTAGGCTTGATCCTGAAATTCATGGAATTAGGTTTGAAAATACAGAAGCTAAACAAGTATTATATGCAGATGATATGACGATTTTTGTACAAGATGTTGAATCGATTAGGAAGTTGGATAAGCTCTTTGAGATTTTTGCGGGAATATCAGGATTGAAAATGAATAAAGATAAAACTTTTATCATGTTATTGGGACCACACAGAGAGAAGGATTTGGTATTACCTTTCGGTAAAATAGAACAGATGATTAAGATTTTGGGTATATATTTTTCATTAGATAGGGAAAGCCAGGAAAGAATCAATTATAAAGAAATACTAAGTAGAATAAAGAAAATATTAACGTGGTGGAAACAGAGGGATTTGACTTTAATGGGGAAAATACAGCTAATTAAAACGTTTGTTTTATCTAAATTAACATACGTTTCCTCACTCACTTTTGTACCATTATGGGTAGTTGAGGAGATAAACACATTAATCTTTGATTTTTTATGGAGGGGTAAAGATAAAATTAAGAGGGATATTCTTTGTTTAGATTATAATAGTGGAGGTCTCAAAATGATAAATTTTCAATTATTCATTAAGGTACAAAGAATTATGTGGATTAAGAGACTTATATTGGGAGAACCAAATATGAGATGGAAACAATATTTCAGACATTTGACTCGGAAAGTAGGTGGATTGTTAATATTTTATAGTAACATTACAATAAATTTAATGAACATTCCACTGCCAGATTTTTATATAGATATGATGGAGGTTTGGTTTAATAAAAAAAATTTCTTGCTTAAAGAAGAAAAAAGTAGAAGGAATGAGTTGATGTTTAATAATAGGTTTATCCGTTTGGATGGGAAAACACATTTTGATGAAAAATTGTTCCTTAAGAATGTTTATAAGCTCCATCATATTGTAGACAGAGAAGGTAAATTGAAATCTTCTCAGAACCTTCAAAGAATGGGTTTAGATCGACTAGAAATGAATAAAGTAATACACATTTTTGAATGTATTCCATACGATTGGCAAAACTCTCTGAAAAAAGGTGATATTGTGAATGAAGATAGCGAGTTGAATCTGGAATTTCAATTTAAAGGTAAAATTATTTCTTTGCAAGATATTACATCTAAAATAATATATGATATTCTATTAAACATGAGAACAGAAAAATCACCGGCTATACAAAAGCTAGAGCAAACGTATGATATTTCAGAAAAAAATGCCACAATGTTATTTTTGAGACCAAGGAAGTCCACCTTAAATAGTAAGCTCAGAGAATTTCAATTCAAAATGCTTTATAATCTTATTTACACAAACAAATATTTGTTTTTATTTAAAAATGTAGCAGATAATTTATGTTCTTTCTGTCATAAAGAGGAGGAAACCTATGAACATTTATTCTTTTCATGTGAAAGGATAAAAATGTTATGGACTGATTGTGGTAATTTATTTCAGCTTCCTGATATTAGAAATATAAATTGGAAAGGGGTCCATGTTGGAGTAAAAGGGTCAAATGTAGGTGAGGAACAGTTATTAAATCATGTAATAATCTTGATAAAGTATATGATATTTATTAATAGTAGAACTAAAAGAAAACCTCCCACTCCTAATGAGATCAAGAAAAGAGTAGAAGAAGACAAACAAGAAGAAAGAAAATTAGCTGAACAGAGAGGAATATTAACAAGACATTTTAGAAAATGGGATAAGTTTATTTGCTTGGGATGCTGAGGCAGAAGCAAGTTTCATAAAGCGAGTCTGATACTCTTTTTTTGCTTTTGGTTTTGGTTTTTATTTGGAAATTGATCAGAGCTCAGTCTGCATACAGAGGAGCGGATGAAGGGAGATGGGGTGGGGGTGGGGAGAGAGGGCCTGCTTTTTTTTTTTGGGGGGGGGGGGGAGGGGGTCGGTCTAGGGGGGGGAGGTGGTAGGTTGTATGGATCCTTTTTATTTTCATTCGGTGAACATGTATACTGTTTCTAGCTTTAAATGGTTGTTTATATTACATAATGGATATCAGGTGATAAAAAAAAAAAATTTAAAGTATGTTGTATACAATTATCGAATTGAGTTTATTTGAATGTATTGATATCAATTTGAGAATTTATGATACTCTTTTTTTCTATGTTACATGTACTATACGCTCATTATTTGTTCATTGAATGAAAAATAAAATACTTCTTAAAACAAAAAAAAGATCTCAGTGATGTTCTTAGAAATATATGCACAAACGGCTGTCTGTTGTTTCAACACATGCCTTTGGTTGTTACGAAAGCCCATTGATGCCACATGAAAAAAAAAAAAATCTGTAAAAAAAAAAAAAAAAAAAAAAAATGGGGGTAAAAAAAAAAAAAAAAAAAAAAAAAAAAAAAAAAAAAAAAGTTCTAAAAATAGTAACACACAAAAAAAAAAAAAAAAAAAAAAATTCGGGGTGATTTTTTTTTTTTTTTTTTTTTTTTTTTTTTTTTTTTTTTAAACTCAAAAAAAAAAAAAAAAAAAAAAAAAGCTGCAGGCATGGCATGCCATGCATGCGCCACGCACGGCCATAGCCTAGCCACACCACCATACCATACCGGCTCGTTGTGTAGACATATGGGGCAAATGTACGAAGCCCAGAAGGGCCAAATCGGAAAAGGGTGAACTGTTTATCCACATTTTGAATCTCAAATAAAATCTGTCCTTATATCCGTCGATTCCCAGGTGATTTGCCACAATATGATAAGCCTATTGTGAGCTCATGTCTAGTATGAGTTTCTCAACATTTGTATGCGTATGGTGTGTGTGTCCACCCGGGGGGGGGGTTTCCTTTCATCTATCCTCTTCTCTTTCCTTATGTATTTCTTTGTTTTTCCTTTCATCTATCCTCTTCTCTTTCCTTATGTATTTCTTTGTTTTTCCTTTCATCTATCCTCTTCTCTTTCCTTATGTATTTCTTTGTTTTTCCTTTCATCTATCCTCTTCTCTTTCCTTATGTATTTCTTTGTTTTTCCTCTTCTATATCCTCTCCCATTTCCTTATAGTGTATTTCTTTGTTTTTCATCTTCTATATCCTCTCCCCTTTCTTAATATATTTCTTTGGTTTTGCTTGTCACAGAATTATGGAGGAAAACATCTGATACCCCCCCCCCCCCCCCCACTGAGCGACTTTTTGAGGGCTGGCGAAAAAAAACTGTTTCCCCCCCCCCCCCCCCTTTCCCCTCCCCCTCCCCCTCCCCCCTCCCTCCTCCCCCTCACTGAGCGAGTTTTGGAGGGCTGGCGAGAAGAAAAAAATACGGGTCTCCCTCCAAGCAGAATTTGACAGTTGATAAAATTTGGCCCCCCTCTAAAAAATCCTGGCTACGCTACTGCTTCCCTCCCCCTCTCACAGGCTTTCATTTTCTCATACTCTCTTATTCTCTTATTCTCTCTTATACAACCGATCTGTAAAAATGACTCCAATAGAAATGAGGACAAAATAATGATCTCTCTTTGTTTTGTTTTTTCAATCTATACATTTAATGAGATCGACCACCAACATTATGCAATCCCATTCTTCACATCCATGACAGAATAGCAAGGGCGGATCCAGGGGAGGGGCCGAATCGGCCGCGGCCCCCCTTCTGAAACCCAACTGGCATACCTTAAGTACACAATAAAAAAAATTGCCCCCTTAATTGTGTACTTTTCTGGCTCTGTGCCCCCTATTTTACAAAATCCTGGATCGGCCCCGGAATAGGAATTACATTCTCTTGAACTACAAACTACAGGCATACGCGGGCTCTTACCTATAGAATGTAAATAAAACCGGATCGAGCACCATTAGTTTGGGAGCCCACAAGGCTACAATGTCAGTCTATTTACCCTCCGAGAAAACTTATAAAAAGGCCCACCCCGCAAGACTGACGTGACAGAGTGGACCAGTCGCGGATTTAGGGGGGGGGGAGGCAATCCAAGCCCGTGCCCCCCTTTTGAAACAAAATTATACGTCATTATTTGTTCCCCCCTTTTAGAACTGATAACTTTTATTTTTTATTTTTTTTTTGCTTGTCAGAGAATTATGGAGGAAAACTGGACCCCATAAAATCTGATACCCCCCCCCCCCCCCCACTGAGCGACTTTTGGAGGCCTGGCGAGAAGAAGAAAATTCTCGCCACCCCCCCCCCCCCCCCCCCCCCCCAACTAAGCAACTTTTGGAGGGCTCTCGGGGCTGTCGGTCTCGTTGGCTGAAGCCAAACTAAACGACGATCAGCAAGGAAAAACTTTGATGAGCCAAGTTTGAGGAGAACACCTTTGGCAAACAGACAGAGTTCCATCGGCAACGCCACCACCTCGATCGGGATCGCAGATCGCAAACAATGTAGGTGTTGCCAGGTGCGTAGCCAGGGAAGGGGGGAGGTGGGGGCGGTCGCCCCCCAAAAACAAAACAAACGCCAACTAAAAAAACAAAACAAAAAAAGCGAGAGCGAAAAAGTGGGAGAAAATGAGAGAAAACTGAAAGCTTAAAAAGCCTCTACCAGCCGTTATCTTTCTCTCAAATTTGCTAAAATGTCAGAGCTTTCGCGCTTGGCGCGGGAAGGGGGAAACTCCCCCTCCCTGCACCCACCCCCTGTTACACACATTGCAGTATTGCTTCCAAGTAATTGCCAAAGCAGTCCGGGCGTCGAACTAACTTTCCGCCTAAAAAAAGAAAAGGGTGCTACGAGCCGTTATCTTTCTCTCAAATTTGCTAAAACTTCAGAGCTTTCGCACTTCGCGCGGGAAGGGGGAAACTCCCCCCCCCCCCCTGCACCAACCCCTGTTACACACATTGCAGTATTGCTTCCAAATTCATGTAATTGAAAAGCAGTCCGGGCGTCGAACTATAAATTTCCGCCAAAAAAACGTTGCTACGTAATAATTACTACGTACGTACCTAATAAATACTACGTACGTACGTAATAATAAAACTTGATAAGGGTGAACTATTTTTAGCGACGTTATTACAAATTTGAGAGAAAGAAAACGGCTCGTAGCAAACATTTTTTTTTGGCGGAAAGTTATAGTTCGACGCCCGGACTCAGAGGCGGCGCTCCCGGGGGGGGGCAAGGTGTGGGGGGCACAGTGCCCCCAACTTTTTCAATACCCCAAAAGTGCCCCTTTTTATCTAAGAAAAGTGCCTCTTTTCAATTAGCTGATAAGTGCCCCCTTTTCTTCGTATAGTGCCCCTTTTTCTTTCTAATAAGTACCCTTTTTACCTTCTGACAAGTGCCCCCTTTAATCTCAGACATTACTGCCCCTTTTGAAATCTATAATAAGTGCCCTTTTTTGTCTGATTAGTGCCCATTTTCCGTTCTAATAGTGCAACTTTTCCTTCTGATAATAGCCTTTTTTCACCTCTGATGCGTGCCCCTTTTCCTTCTTATAACTGCGCCCCTTCTTCTTTCTGATAAATGCCCTTTTCACCTTCTGATAAGTGCCCCTTTTAACCTCAGACATAACTGCCCTTTTTGAAATCTGTGCCTTTGTTTTTCGTCTGATTAGTGCCCATTTTTAGTTCTAATAGTGCAATGCTCCCTTCTTATAAGTGCCCCTTTTCATCTCTGATAAGTGCCCCTTTGAAATCCGACAAGTGTCCCTGTTTTTGTCTGATTAGTGCCCATTTCCGTTCTAATAGCGCAATTTTTCCTCATGATAAGTGCCCTTTTCACCACTGATAAATGCCTCTTTTTAAGTGCCCCTTTTACTTCTGATCAGTGCGCCTTTTTCTTTCTAACAGTATTATTTTCCCTTTTGATAAGTGCCCCTTTTGTCTTCTGATAAATGCCCTACCTGTATAACTTTATATATTTAATATATTTTACCTATACCCCGATGTCGCTTACAAACTGTGCCCTAAAGTCCACAAAAGAGCCATATAACCTAGCTCCAAATAATCAGAGAGGCTTCATAATAATAGATTCCCCTACTGATATCAGCACAATGTAGGGCAGTGGAGCAGGGGGCAGGAGGGGCACAATTTCCTAGATTATACAAGAATGAGCAGTGCCTCTAAATCACAACAGGAAGGAGGACAATTTTTTTCTTAAATTTTTCCAAAGCTCGCTCGCGACGCTCGCTCGCATTTACCATTGTTTTCTTATCATATTGGGAAAATCGCTGCTATTCAAAATATCTTGAATATTTTGCTCGCTAGCTCACAAATGAATAATCGGACCATTACACTCAACTGCAAAGTAGTTTTTATCTAGAACCATGTTAAGACATAAACAATAATGTGTCGAAAATGATCCTCGATAGTGTATTAATCAGAATGTAGCGGTATACTAATGTCTCAAAGTGGCATTTTCCGCCTTGTTTTCACCCTTTGTAAGTGCCCCTTTTTGTTGGTGCCCCCCCCCACTTTGAAAGACACTCCGCCGCCCCTGCCCGGACTGCTTTTCAATTATTTGGAAGCAATACTGCAATGTGTGTAACAGGGGGTGGGTGCAGGGAGGGGGAGTTTCCCCCTTCCCGCGCCAAGCGCGAAAGCTCTGACGTTTTAGCAAATTTGAGAGAAAGATAACGGCTGGTAGAGGCTTTTTAAGCTTTCAGTTTTCTCTCATTTCCTCCCACTTTTTCGCTCTCGCTTTTTTTGTTTTGTTTTTTTAGTTGGCGTTTGTTTTGTTTTTGGGGGGCGACCGCCCCCACCTCCCCCCCTTCCCTGGCTACGCACCTGGCAACACCTACATTGTTTGCGATCTGCGATCCCGATCGAGGTGGTGGCGTTGCCGATGGAACTCTGTCTGTTTGCCAAAGGTGTTCTCCTCAAACTTGGCTCATCAAAGTTTTTCCTTGCTGATCGTCGTTTAGTTTGGCTTCAGCCAACGAGACCGACAGCCCCGAGAGCCCTCCAAAAGTTGCTTAGTTGGGGGGGGGGGGGGGGGTGGCGAGAATTTTCTTCTTCTCGCCAGCCCTCCAAAAGTCGCTCAGTGGGGGGGGGGGGGGTATCAGATTTTATGGGGTCCAGTTTTCCTCCATAATTCTCTGACAAGCAAAAAAAAATAAAAAAATAAAAGTTATCAGTTCTAAAAGGGGGGAACAAATAATGACGTATAATTTTGTTTCAAAAGGGGGGCACGGGCTTGGATTGCCTCCCCCCCCCCTAAATCCGCGACTGGTCCACTCTGTCACGTCAGTCTTGCGGGGTGGGCCTTTTTATAAGTTTTCTCGGAGGGTAAATAGACTGACATTGTAGCCTTGTGGGCTCCCAAACTAATGGTGCTCGATCCGGTTTTATTTACATTCTATAGGTAAGAGCCCGCGTATGCCTGTAGTTTGTAGTTCAAGAGAATGTAATTCCTATTCCGGGGCCGATCCAGGATTTTGTAAAATAGGGGGCACAGAGCCAGAAAAGTACACAATTAAGGGGGCAATTTTTTTTATTGTGTACTTAAGGTATGCCAGTTGGGTTTCAGAAGGGGGGCCGCGGCCGATTCGGCCCCTCCCCTGGATCCGCCCTTGCTATTCTGTCATGGATGTGAAGAATGGGATTGCATAATGTTGGTGGTCGATCTCATTAAATGTATAGATTGAAAAAACAAAACAAAGAGAGATCATTATTTTGTCCTCATTTCTATTGGAGTCATTTTTACAGATCGGTTGTATAAGAGAGAATAAGAGAATAAGAGAGTATGAGAAAATGAAAGCCTGTGAGAGGGGGAGGGAAGCAGTAGCGTAGCCAGGATTTTTTAGAGGGGGGCCAAATTTTATCAACTGTCAAATTCTGCTTGGAGGGAGACCCGTATTTTTTTCTTCTCGCCAGCCCTCCAAAACTCGCTCAGTGAGGGGGAGGAGGGAGGGGGGAGGGGGGAGGGGGAGGGGGGAGGGGAACAGTTTTTTTTCGCCAGCTCTCAAAAAGTCGCTCAGTGGGGGGGGGGGTATCAGATGTTTTCCTCCATAATTCTGTGACAAGCAAAACCAAAGAAATATATTAAGAAAGGGGAGAGGATATAGAAGATGAAAAACAAAGAAATACACTATAAGGAAATGGGAGAGGATATAGAAGAGGAAAAACAAAGAAATACATAAGGAAAGAGAAGAGGATAGATGAAAGGAAAAACAAAGAAATACATAAGGAAAGAGAAGAGGATAGATGAAAGGAAAAACAAAGAAATACATAAGGAAAGAGAAGAGGATAGATGAAAGGAAAAACAAAGAAATACATAAGGAAAGAGAAGAGGATAGATGAAAGGAAACCCCCCCCCCCCCCCGGGTGGACACACACACCATACGCATACAAATGTTGAGAAACTCATACTAGACATGAGCTCACAATAGGCTTATCATATTGTGGCAAATCACCTGGGAATCGACGGATATAAGGATAGATTTTATTTGAGATTCAAAATGTGGATAAACAGTTCACCCTTTTCCGATTTGGCCCTTCTGGGGCTTCGTACATTTGCCCCATATGTCTACACAACGAGCCGGTATGGTATGGTGGTGTGGCTAGGCTATGGCCGTGCGTGGCGCATGCATGGCATGCCATGCCTGCAGCTTTTTTTTTTTTTTTTTTGGTGTTTAAAAAAAAAACAAAAACAAAAACAAAAAAACACCCCGAATTTTTTTTTTTTTTTTTTTTTTGTGTTACTATTTTTAGAACTTTTTTTTTTTTTTTTTTTTTTTTTTTTTTACCCCCATTTTTTTTTTTTTTTTTTTTTTTTTTTTACAGATTTTTTTTTTTTTCATGTGGCAGCAATGGGCTTTCGTAGGTTGTAGATCAAATTTTAACTTATATTTAAAAAACGAAACAATTTCACTTACTGAGGAGGGGAAAAAATAAATACTGCAGCTTGGAATTTTAAGTATCTTGCTATATTATCAACTACTATCCGAAAAAAATCCTTCGAAAACTTTGGTTTTTGAAATGCCAAATAGGCTCTGGGTCATAGAGAGAAATTTTCAGGGGGTAGAAAAGTAAAAATTGTCCAGTAGTTTCACTAAGTGAAACTGTTGGATCAAATGTGAAAATTTCAAATGCAACGAAAGTGGGATTTCTATTCCCTTCAACCGTCGGATACATTTCAATTTAATGATTTTGGAATGATCCAATACAAACTGAACAGGTTACCACTTTCTCGAAAAGCTTACGAACCCTTTTATAGCTTTTCCGATAACAAAAGTTTCATTCGTTCAAAAATTAAGGGCTGCTACGTCTCATAGGTGTTTTGGGCATCAGGATACCCATCACAACTGGTGACTGGCTTAAATCTTTCATTAAAAAGTGACATTTGTAGGCAATTCGAGGCCTTAAGAGCATTCACAAAAGGCACTAAAAAACCAAAAACATACATGTACACCCGAAGCAAAGTTAAAACACGGAACAATGATTCATTTATTTGATCTGAAACTTTGCATGATTTCTCATCCCCCCTCTCTCTATGTCTCTGTCTTTCTCTCTTCTTCTGTCTCTTATACCAACACACACACTCTCTCCCCTTACGCACACCCCACCCCCTATCATTCTTTTTTTCTGAAAAGGGGTTAAAATGCATTTAACACATCTGAATATACAATTTTTATTTATTTTTTAAAAATTTATTCACGAATGTTTATACAGAGTGGCCTGAATCAGCATAAAACAAAACAAAAAAACAAACATATAAAAATAACATAACATAATATAATAACATAACATAGTATAAAGCAGAAAAATTTCCTGGATAATGGCAAGATACAAATCACTTAAAATTAAAACAGGCTGGTCTTCCTCAGGGCTCTGTTTGATTATGTTTGAAACGATGCAATATTTGGATAGATCAAAAATTGATCAAGGTATGTAGAAGTTCAATTAAAAACGGATTAAAAAACATGTAAGGTGAAGTATATAGAAAAAAACTAAAGCATTACACTGCACATGAGTGTGGATATGAGAATGACAAAACATAACAAAATATGATGTGACATAAATACATCAAGTTATAGTTAATCATAAAATTATATATGAACTTACTCAGATAAACCAAAGAGAGTAAGAATATGTTTATTACTAACATGCGTAAAAAAAGAAATTCAGTTTTTAACAGGAGAGAGAGAGAGAAAAAATGTAACTACGAAGATTAAAAAGGTTGCATAAAAAATTCAGTATGAAATGATACAGTGAAGCAAATGATACAGTGATCCAAATAATTGGATTGCATAATACATTCGGCTATAAAACAATAGAGGTGGTCATGTTTAAAGGCTGTAGATATGTCTCTATGTGCCTAAGAAGGTGTTTGAAGGAGTGAATAGTTTTTGAGAGCCGTACATGGTTGGGAAGTTGGTTCCAATTAAGTGAGCCTAGATGTACAAAAGATCATATGCATAATGTTATACAATGAATGTATTACATTAATAATAATAATGATAAGTGTCTTAAAGGAGAATGAAACCCTGGGGGAAAAATCAATTTTAATGAAAGGAGAGGATAGAGAGAAGCAATTTTTAAAAAAAAGTTCCATCAAAATCGGTTACGAAATGAGAAAGTTATGAAAGTTTGAAAAGTCTCAATTTACTTTCTATGGCGATCCTGAAATTGGCAATGTTGCTTCAAAGTGACAGGTTTAGTAGTACAACTGTCCATAATGTTTTGTAAACAAAATTTGATATTTTCCCCATTATCTCTCAAGGTGCAGCTTGTCTCCTTCTTAGCTCAAGATGTATCATGGGAAAATGTATTACAAAGCATATGTTGAGTTCACAAAAAGACAAGCAGCATCTTTAGAGATAATGGAGAAAATATGAAATGTTTGTGTATACAAAACATATAACTTTTTAAAATTGCTTCTCTCTATCCTCTCTTTTCATTAAAATGGATATTTCCCCAGGTTTCATTCTCCTTTAAGGCAGCTTGGCTGAAGCGAAAATGATAATAGTAGGCTTCTTCAGAATCCCATATATATATATATATGTGTGTGTGTGTGTGTGTGTGTACCACAGTTTTGTATCTTTATATACACACAGAATAGCTAAATATGCGATATTATATATACGTATATCAAAAGCAGGTCACCTTCTGTATACATGTATTTGAAAACAACCTAAGGTAATTCCAGATTTCACCGCCTGAATCATAAATAATTTAATTTTACCGTCACAAACATAACTTGGGCGGCTAAATTCCTTGACTGTATTTATGTTGAGCTTGAGAACCACCTGAACATAATGGGGATAGCCCATGGCGATCATATAACGTTACATTACAGCGTGGAGCTAATAGAGGTAGTTAGGAGGGCCGTGGCAGGGAGATAGAGAGAGAGAGAGAGGGGGGGGGGGGAAGAAAGGAAAGAAGTGAAAGAAAGAGGTAGAAAGAAAGTAGAAGGCAAATCAGAGATAATGGGAGAGAGAGAGAGAGAGAGAGAGAGAGAGATGGAGAGATAGAGAGACAGAGAGATGGAGAGAGAGAGAGAGAGAGAGAGAAGTGAAAGTTAAGAGAGAAAATGACAGATAGAGAGAAAGCGGATATAGGACAGACGATTAAAAGGAATGTAGACGCAAGATGAGAATAGAAGTGAAAAAAAAAGCGAAAAGGATAAATAGATATAGGCCCCTAAAGCGGTGAGATTGAGAATAAGAGAGTGATATAGAGATGTTGGTGGATACAGCGAGTAACTTGTAGAGGAGGGTAGAGCGAATAGTATTCCTTTATCATTAATGCTTATGGAATATTTATATAATATTGAATGACCTTAAGTGGGATACAAGGGTATATCGCACGAGCTATGAGCATATTTCACGAGTCGGCACGACGAGTGAAATATTTTCAAAGCGAATATATATTAGTATACTATCATGTGATGAAAGAGAAAACGCTCTGTGTTCTAATAAATCATAATATTGTTGTGTACAACAGCCCGATATGAAATTGTATCACTTAAAAACAAAGTAGTATCTGATGTTTTGCTTCGAACTACTGTTAAACTACCGCCAAAATGAACAAGCTGTCAAAAGGAATAAAAACTACTAACAAATGGCAGCTGAATCTGATTTGATTAATGTATATAATAATCAGATGATATTGAGATTGTTTTGGAGATTTAATATCAGCTGTCCAAGAAATGTCAATCATCACAATCACTTCTCTGGATTTACACTATGTCTCCAAAATACAAACGGGTTTCATTTCATTCATCGCAGACTGCGCAGCCATAATATTGATAGAATCGATTGAAATTGTCTCTGAACCGTTTGGCGTTATGTAATGTAGAAATGAAAAAGAGAAAGAACGTTTAGTAAATCAATTTCGGCCAGTAGCCAACAGGCATTTCCCTTCCCCCGACGTGTCCTCGCATAGACGTGGCAATTTTCAGTACCTAGCTACAGACGGCCTGATTGTGCAAGATGAAAAGGTGTCATTTTTGCCCCCAAGAAACTATTATGATGAATAGTACGTAGAAAAATATTTGCACGCTGTACACACTAACAATAACCTACTTACGATGACTACGTTGTAGTCATAGTACTGATTTTGATATTATGCTGACTGAATGCTACATCCAAAAAACTTTTACAAAAGTGTTCTTTTTCTTATCACCTATTTTTTCATATTATTATTGAAAGTTCTTTGTGGATTATATATACATATATATGTTTTCATTGTCTGATTATGTTATATTGTTTAAGATGTAAAATAAAGTATACATAGAGTATTTAATCATTTGCGAATGGGCTGAATGCAAACAAGAATTGGAAAAACGTTTCGACGTAATTTATCCCCAAGAATGATTTAGACTTTACTCAGTGTTTTCATTCATGACGATGGAAAGAATAAAAAATGTGACCTTCATCATATGTTTTGACCGAACCCATACAGATTTTGTTTGTATTTACTCCGTTAGTTTTTCAGTCTTATTTTATCCGTCAATTATTTTTCTTCTGCTTTCCACACATCTTTTTTTTTTTCTTCTTAGTTGGTGCCTCACCCGAGCAGAAGCAGCTGCTGGAAGACCTGTTTATCACCAACAAGTATAACAAGATTGCCAGGCCAGTCCTAAACGAGACTAGTCCAGTGAATATCACGCTAGAACTCTACCTTGGACAGATCAATGACGTGGTGAGCAGTGGCGTAGCCAGACTTGTTGAACAGGGGGGGGGGGCAGCAGACGGGGCGGGGGTGACACACAAAATCACAAAGTCACATATTTACACACACGCAATTACACACAAACACACAAACAGGGGTAGCGGTAGGGTTAAGGTCTTGATTGACCCCTAAGTTCAGTAGATGACCCCTCTTTTTTAGCGGATGAACGGGGGGGGGGGGGGGCATTGCCCCTTGTGCCTACCCCCTGGCTATGATTATGGTGGTGGGGAAGCAATTCAATCTTATATCAATAAAAATTTAGTTTCAACAAGATAAAAACTACTTTCGAAAAATAAACTCAAGGGCAATTTCAAAGGCCTATTGTACTGCCCATAGAAATCAGGTTCGGATTACGTAATATGCCATTGTAATGTTCGCACATTTCTAAAGGTGATAGACAGGGCTATTGAAATTGCCTTCAGTTGATTTTTCGAAAATAGTTTTTATCATGTTTTTCTAACATATTTCATTTTTAATTTTAAAACCTTTTGTTCCAAATTTCGTAAACTTTCAAACTTTAAACTTCCAAAAGAAAGAAAGAAAACACACACACACACACACATATAAAGGAATGAATGTTTTGCCAATATTTTCATTGTAGGTCCAAATACCACCGAAAAAAGAAAGAAAATAGAAACGTGATTTTATAAAACTTCCCCATTTAACGGTTGACTTTGTTTAACAACTACCCCCCCCCCCCTCCGCCACGGAATTTCACGCCGAAAAAGTCTTTCCCGGGGAGTTTTATTTAACATCGTGATTTTAAGGTACAATTTGCTTAGAAACTTCGTTAAAAAATTTAAATCCGCTTTAAAACCAATAATACAAGCGAGGCTAGCTTCTTTCCTTTTTCTTTTTTCTTTTTTTTTTCTTTTTTTTTTTTTTGCATACACACCGTTCAAACACCATGGCTAAAAAACCGTGAGGTAAAAGACTGGCGAATTTTTAAAGTGTAAATTGGCCGATCAAAAACTAAAATAGGTGTGAACGAGCAGTGTAATTTGAAAATGAAAATAAATAAAATGCAGAAGAGAGTAAAACGTGAAATCTTCTGTAGGTATATTTTGACGCTTCATACGTCTCGGTCGCGACTGTCATTCTGCACAAGACATTAATACCTCATACACACTCCAACGAATTTGCAATTAGTAACATTTCGAACTTATCCGTCAACCAATAAAAGGGACAGTAGAGTAGGGGCCTAATGCGCTATCTCCCTTAGATCCTGACTTTCTCTTAGATATCATGAAAGAAATGTTCAGAGAAAAATTAATCAAACTTCGGAAATAAACCTTGACCCCACTTAGAAAGAAGAAGAAGAAGAAGAAGAACATTCTAGGCCATCATTGCGATTGCGCTAATGATCACAGTACATGTTCATCCTCCCCTATAATGGCCCATTTTCCGCCCCGCCCGTTCGATAATATCAGCAAGTAGAAAATCATTACGTGGACTATTATGCGCGAGAACACGCGCTAATGGGCGTATAATGATCCTAAAATTGTATTAACGGGCGAGCGGAGTGCATTGCGGCGAGTGCAGTAATCCTGTTAACGTTCTTTACTGTCACGACTGTAGGTCATGCGTTTACGAACCAAGCGAAAACATGAAAGCCAATAATTATGATCATTGTCACTTGATTTGTTGACGGCAAGAGAGGAAAATGAGGTGTGTTTCTGTAGGAGGTGCCACAAGAAAGAAATTGAAAGTTGGAATAATAATGATAATATATATATATAGATCTATGAAAAATCAAATCAAATTAAATCAAATAATGATCAAGATGGTACACACACACACACACGTGTATGTATATATATATATATATATATATATATATATATATATATATATATATATATACAGTGCGTATAAAAAATTACATATCTTCAAAAATTATACACTGTAAAAAATAACTGTAAAACTACAGGTTTCTTTAGCCTTGAAATTACAAGTTATTGCCGCTATTTCAATTTTACAGTCTTTTCCTGTAAAACAACATCAAGTTTTATGGTATACGGGAAATCAGCATATAATTACATAATTTCAATGAGTATGCTGATTTCCGGTAAAAAAAAAAAAAAAAAAAAAAAAAAAAAAAAACTGTGGAAAAACGGGCATTCCCGGCATCCTGACTGCCAGGAAATTCCCGTGAAAAAAACGGCAATTTTTTTTACAATGTAATTTCACAATATCGATATAGTTTTCTCTTATACAATTATGGGTGAGGGTCCATCGGATGACACTATGAGTACTGACAGTATTTTACGCTGAAGTGAGTACTGGCTGCTTTTGTAAAACTCGCAAAAACTGATTTGCGCAAAAATGCCTCAGTCTTGAATTTGATCTAAGTGCCTATCAGGTAGTAACTTCATGTTCTCTGTTAAGTATTAATGAATGATTTTAACAATCATTTAATCCTGATCCTATGTATATCCGCACACTCCAACCCCAACCCCCCCCCCCCCCTAACACACACTCAATTAATGCCCTACCGTAAACATCGCGGATTATGTCTTTCTGCACACAATTCCACTTTGGACTGGAGCATGTCGAAACGATGCAAATTGCAATGCATTACAGGAAGATGGACCTAAAACTGTTCCATTTTCAAGAAGGGAGAGAGAAAGAAATTTGGTTTTGAACAGTTTATTTGGTTCCTTTCTTTGCCCCTTCTCTCCAAACCAGTCGAGGATGCGCCACTCTTTGGAGCATGTCGAAAGGATGCACTGTAGTGCACGATGATATCTTTTACATGCATGTACATGTTTAATTGAAGAAATGTTAAAACATCATTTTAATCAATAAATTTGCTTCTCTTTTAAACTCTTATTCGCCATACAAGACTTTGTTTATGGGGTCTTGTAACTTTTAAGAAGAATAAGAAATTTGAAGAAGAAAATATGTGAATGTAAGGGTTCTCCTTCCGTTATTACATACAATCTTTCTAACGCTCTTCAGGCAAAAATGGGTATTGATGCAGACCATTTGTGCTGGAAAGTCACCACCTGCAATAGTGATGGCACTTGCTGGGGGGCAGTGGCGTATCCAGCCATTGGGTGAAGCTGGTGTAGTTTCTTCTTGAAGGCCAAAGAAAAAAATCAGTACAACTTGCTATGCTCTGATACTTGTACAAGAACGTAGCTGTCCAGATAGGCCGACATTTAACCCCTGTCTTGAGAGCACCCCCCTCCCTTTATAAATTTCTGGATACACCATTGTGGGTGTGCACTACTAGGTATAGGGTTAAGGATTGAATGACTGTTCAAATCAATTATTGATACTTAAGAGAGAACATGCAGTTACTGCTTGATACTCACTTTGATCAAATTCAAGACGCAAATTTTTTTGCGAGTTTCACAAAAGTAGCTAGTGCTCACTCAAGCGTAAAAATATTTTCAGTACTAATAATGTCATCCGATGAATCAGACCCTTACCCATAATTGTAGAAGAAAAAAATCATATCGATATTGTGAAATTATGATTTTGGAGGATATTTTCAAAGTGTGTACTTTTTTTATACGCACTGTATTATAAACAGTAAAACCTGTTGTAGCGACCACCGGTATAGAAAGACCACCTGTCTATAAAGACCACAATTTTCGTTTTCCTTTAAAAGTATTTCCATTGAAATGTGTATTAAAGGAACCTGTACCACCTGCTCATTATAAAGACCGCTTTTCTTGCCTCCCTTGAACGGTATTTATATACAGGTTTTACTCTATAATCACTTATTACCTTTACAGGCATATCTCGAGATATTACGAAATTTTGATCACGATTTCCTTTACTCTTTTCGTAGAACGAGAAATACCAGACACTGAGTACGATGGTATGGTTGACACAGGTAAGTACGGTCAATACTTTTTGCAAATATTTTATGTTAAATTTATTTCAATAAGTCGAAGTATATTAGAAATGAAATCTGATTCCATGGGGGGAGTTTCGAAAGTTTGGTATCCTAAACTTAAATTTAGGTTGTCCATTTCCAAGATAATAAATGAAAAGCAAACAACAGATTAAACATACTACAAAGTGAAATCGACTGAGGCGGCTAGTACCAAACGGCATTGGACAATAATGTTAATGCTTTGCTTAAATATGTAATTGTTAGAATTAATCTAGCATGGTTTACCGGCTTTTTCGAATATGTGTGTACCACTTTGTTTGAAGAGTGAGGATTTTGCTGATGGGGATGCACTTCATGTGTGATTTGATATTTTACTATGTGATTTATAGAGTAACCCATCCTTTAATCAGCCAAATAGTGTTATAATATGTATATTTTGAGATTAAAATCGAAGGCTACCCGCAAGCGGTGGGTAATCAATCAATTTCATAAATTTTCATGCACAACTGATGATACTGACCTTGAAATATAATTGAATATAGAAATCAGATGAGTTATGATTTACCTACTGAGTATTACAATTATCAATTTCAAAAATGTCTTCTCTACTTTCTCCTTCCCCTGTTTTGAAGAGATGGCGAGATGAATACCTGATGTGGGAGCCACGAGCCTACAATAATCTCACAGTCCTCCGTATACCTGCCAGTAAGATATGGCTGCCAGATACTGTACTCTATAACACGTAAGTATATGTCTTTGAACAATCAATAACAAAAGTCGCTTTGACATTATTATTATTATTATTGTTATTATTATTATTATTATTATTATTATTATTATTATTATTATTATTATTATTATTATTATTATTATTATTATTATTACTTATACCGCGCTTTTCCCATAAGGCCCAAAGCGCTTACAATAATTTCAATTACAAATACTTATGGTAAGAAAAACAATGTTACAACTACAAACTGCAAAAGAGATGTGTTTTCAAGGCCTTTCTGAATGTTATGGTTGGAGTTTAAGGAAATTTGGAAGAGGTAGCCCTTAAATTGAATTGAACTGAATTGAATTGAAAGTTTTATTATCATTTCATCGTATAGCCAATGGCTGAATTGCGAATGCTTAACAACATTGATAAAAACATACAAACGATGAAAACTTGCGTACTTTTAAGTTATACAAAATGCATCACATGAGTATTATAAGTAAATTGAAATAGTTTAACATTATCCTAAAGAAGACATTATTATCTTCATTGAGTATGTAGTTAATTGATAAATAAGCGATACTTATCAATTGAATTATCACTGAAAAATATCTTTTTTACAACAGGTTTATCATAATGACTAAAGTCTGATTTGATAATTATCCCATTATGCTTTGTATTGTTCTTTTCTTCTTTTTTTTGTAGTAGAATTCTTATCAGTAGGCACAAAAACTTCTGCATAATAGAAATCTTTTTCTCATTTTCTTTTTCGATTATGATATGTTATTTATTATATAGTTCCCTTTCATGAAATGAATTAGTATATTAGTTATTTTCCCGATACACCCCATTCAGTATAGTTATATATCATTATCGATGCATGTATTTATTTTTTCATGTTTATTTTTATGGACGCATAGATGTATTTATGTATTTATGCTTATGTTTGTAACCTTTAACATGTAAATACAACGAATTTCCATACATGAATGGACAATAAATGAACCTATACCTATACCTATTTAAAACAATTTTTTATAGATAGATTAGAAAATTATATTTCAATGTAACAATAATGGGGTATTAAATGTAATGTGGTTATTACCATAAATATGAATTCAAACTGACTGAATTGTACAAAAAATAAGAAATATTGAAATAATTTAAATAATTACAGAATTTATGACACGATTAAGATCCATAGCAACAAGGAAGCACTAAGATAACTAAAATTGTATTCCTTCATAATCAGATTCAGTATCAGATTAATGGGTGTTACGTATATAAAATTGTATTCAAAGTAATGAATAGCATAATATATCATGATATCCTTTCCTTCGATCTCGTTGCCACGCTTATTGAAAGCCTCCCCCCCCCCCCCTCTCTCTCTCTCTCTCTCTTTCATCACTCTCCATCCTACTATACACTGTCTATAGTCCTCGGTCGTTAACATGCTCCACACTATTTTACCTCATTACATTCTCATGTTCAAAGCAACTCTTATTTCTATCTTTACAATTTTTATATAACTATGTCCCTCTGTTATCCGTTTCAAATGTATCAAATTATTATATTTATGTATGCTATCTGTTGAACTGTAATTATATTCGGCCCTGCTTGATTTAATTCACTGTACTGGGCTATATATGTTATATTGTATATTTCTATTTACGAATCTAATAAAAAATTCAGTCAAATTAGACAGATGTGGATTGTAAATAGAGAGTTTAAGTTAATACTATAAGTTTTAAAACAGCATATTAAAAAAGACAAAAACATAAATGCCATCTGCCGAGAGTACAACTTGTCTTTTTTATGTAGCTCGTTGCGTTAAGCCATCGGTAAATATTGAGAAAAATGCTAAATCATGTCAGCACTTCCGTATACATCAGATACTGCAAATGCTTATTTATCCAAATAATATGAATTGTTATAATATTGTTGTAATAAAAGTGACGCTACCATCCAATACCATTTGTTTGAAAATGTTGAATGCGAATTCGATTACTGCGACACAATATTTTACTTATACATGTATACTCATATTGCTGTATCATTCATTGCTCGTTCCCACTATTTTTTAAAGACTATTATAAATCTTATTACTCTTTACAGCCTATAACTCACAAGTGTAGCTTTCTCCTTAGGCTTCTCCATATTTCACTTTAATTTTAACCCTGTGTTTTCATAGATATGAGGTACTCACCTTCTTTTATTTACTCTGACAATAGATTTCTTGTTCGTTTGGACTATTTATCTTTTTTTGTACCATTTATATTGTTTGTACCATTTATACTGTAAAAGCACTGTAAATGTGAAATATGAAACAATAAACTGAAACTAAAACTGAAAAACAAAAGCAACTGATAAAGTAATTATATTAATGTACATTTGGAAATACATAAGTCATTAAAGGTATAACATAAATGTTTAAATGGGATTCAAAGAAATTAATTAAAGTATGTTACCGCATTTATCATAAATTATAAATTATAAGACATCTCTTTAAGCTCCATTGTTTTCCAGGTATATTGAGTAATATTTTACACAAGCAATGTTGGGTTCTTATGAATAAATAAAAATATGAAAATAAGGAGTGATTAAAGGCCACCGCACACCTTACGATCGGTCTGCGATCCGATTTGTGAAATAAATCGCTATGGCATTAAATATTGGCATTTTAACAAACGAAATCTACCCTATTCAGGTTCTGAAAAGTAATATGAATACTAAACAAAGGGTTTGGTTGAGCTGTCAGCTTTCTAAAGGGAATAAAAGCAAAATTAGTTTCAAATCGTAGGCAGTCGTACGATTTTTGTGACGTCACTACGATTCGGAACCGATTTGGCTATTTCACCGAATAGAAAACTCGGCAAAGGCCGTATTATCGATTGTAATTACTATCTGTATTACTATGCAGACCCTCAATAAGAAATATTTTTCGTTTTTAAATGATTTGTCAAATGTTATTATATTTTATTCTGAAATCGGATCGCAGACCGATCGTAAGGTGTGCGGTGGCCTTAAGATTAAGGTTAAATACGGATTGCACTGTTCATTTTGCAGCCATTTCTTAAACGATATCACTCTTTCATTACGCTTAAAAGACGTACAAGTCACTGCGTCAGCAAATGACGCCTCGTGTGAGCTGGGTTTTACTGTTTGAAATGATCCGTCAGGATAACTATACTAGGGAGCTTACGAAACGGGACGGGAGAGCAACAGGACGGAAGAGTCTTGTTTTTGTAATCAAGTTACGAAAAAGTGGACGGCGACGCACTGCAGTGTTCACGCCCTCAATAATCAGTTATACAACAACAATACGGCTTCCCGTCCGCGATTTTTTTTTTTTTTTTGACAGGACTTGCGCCACCGACAAGAGAGGGCAGTATTTGAGCGTCAAGAGCAGTGCATGCATGTGCAATGTACGTGCCATCAATCTCTATCCACGAAAGGTAGAGATCGATGGTATTGGATGTGCATGCGACTAGTCATGTGCATGGGCGTCGCCAGGGGGGAACGCACCCCCCTCCAGACAAAACAAAAAACAAAAAAAAACAAAAAAAAAAATTGGGGGGGGGGGGGGCGTCGCCGGGTGGGGGGGGGGGGGTGTCTTTTGAAAAGGGCGACATGTTCTTAGTATCAGTGTTGTTATATTCATATATACCTAAGTATTGTGTAGTGTCGAACAGCTCATATCTGCGCCACCAGCACCACTGCCTGACAATGGAGCTGGTAAGTTTTGTCTTTTTTTTTTCCAAAATATGAATTTCTTCAAAATACCTATTTCTCATTATATCAAAAGTTATTTTCACTAATTAGTTCAAACTTTTCAGTAAACTGCCCATATGTACGGTTAATATCATATAAAAATTACAAGTTCATTGCTTATCAAACAAAACAGTTATAGCGCTCTAAAGTTGACGCTTTGATAATTAGCTAAAGTAGAGAATCGATAACAAAAGTGGTTACTAAGTGCTGCCTTCTCCCTGACAGTGTTAACATTGGGAGACGTGAAATGGATTATTTCGGTAGTATATGCTATTATCATGCAGATGAATATTTTAATAGGAAGTGTGATGTCAGATGATTCAGTACGATCATATTTTAGTGATAAAAAAAATTGTTTATTAGTTCCCGTTGCTATGATACAAATGTGCCTAATAACCGATGATGTGTGTTCAGAAACCAATTGAGGCTAACTGTCCAATAATATATATGTGGAAACCTGGTTTAAAGTGATAATCATGATTCACACTCCAACACAGGTATATAGTAGATTATAGGGTACAAAACTTGCACCCCCTAAATGCCCATGCCTTCCCCTCCCCCTTTCTGCTTTTTAAACGAGACAAATTGGTACAAAGTAATATTCATAAAGTACTTTGGATAATGGTAAGAAAATCAATGAGCCTTGACAAATCATTTAAAATCTCATAGTTACTGGAAAAATATCTGCCAATGCCTTACCCTTCTTCCCGCCCTCCCCTTCCCCTGTAAAGTTTAACTTAAAACAATACCGACAAGTATTATTGGTACAAGGAAGCAATTGAGGCCATCAGTGAAATAACATGGGACCTGTATTCACGTGATAGACAAGATTTACACTCTAAAACATGTAGATACTTGGTGGTGGGGTTCAAAACTTGCGCCCAAGCTAAAATTTAGATGGTCGCAGGCCGTAATGAGCTAAATAAGGGCATAAATTATTATGCTATAGCGTCTGCCATTTTTGGTGACGATGGTTATTTATTTATTCAAGAACACAGCAATGTCTGTCTCCTAATCATGAATATAACGTAATACCATAGTATGTTCATGTATTTGTCTCTATTCATATCTCTCTCTACCCTCCCCACTCCCCCCCCCCCCCTCTCTCTCTCTCTGTTTCTCAGCATTTTGAAAATGACATGTAAAAACTCAGTTGTGCCAGATTTGGGTAAAACCGTGAAAAAGTTAGAATCACATGTGAACATAACCCAAATGTAACATGACTTTTAAAACCCTGCGAGAAGACTGTTTTCATGTGTTTCTTTCAATAACGATGGTAAGGATAATGCCCTCATCATGAAATAAAGGGTGGTCAATGTTTTGTGATGATGGGGATAAAGAAAGGGCATGTTTTGTATTGAAATGGTACCTGCAATCGAAATGAAAAGTAATTTTTTGAATTTTGAAGAACTGCAATTTCCTTTAAGAACAAAGCGGACAGAAAGGTGATATTTTTTCATAAAAGTAAAAATAGCGGCCCTTTTCATTGTCAGCAAAAGGAAATATAAGGTTGAAAGGGCACATAAGGCAGAAAAATATCAAGATTATGGCAATTTCCCACCTCAGGAGGGGCACCTTTTCTATCACAGGAAGGACACTTTTTCATATTTTGAAGGATATTTACAGATTTAGGAAATTTTGGGGGCGTACACCCCTGCCATCACTGGAAATGGGTATCGACCCGTGTTTTATGAATTTCTGATTGCATGCATGTCATCACACGAAGGAATTTCACGTATCATATCTCTTAAAGCTGGCATTTCCCTTGTGTCATGTTCCCATGTGATCCTAACATTTTCACGGTTTTACCCAAATCTGGCACAACTGAGTTTTTACATGTCATTTTCAAAATGCTGCTGCTCGGTAAAGCATGTACAGATGGATGCCATCAAGGTATCATTTAAAAGCATAATACTTCTAGTTTTTGGAAAATAGATAATTATTGTCATAGAGCACATAGTGTGGTCACAATAACCCTTTGTTTTAGGGTTTCGTTTTTTCTGGGACGCACTGTATAGGAAATGAGCATTTTGAAGGTTGTGAGCCGTCTGTGCTGTAATGGCGTGATTCTACATGCCTAGTGAAATAGATTAGCCTAATTGGAGTACCCTAAAAACGTCTTTGGGCCAAGTAAAGTATGATAATTTGTTGTACTGTAAAATACAATTATGCTAAGTCTAATTCTAGTTTGATACAGTATAATTGATTAGTAGGTTACAATAATACAGTTGAAGAACTGCACTTGGTATTTAATTCAGGGGGTAGTTATCCGGGAGATGGGGATTAACCAGTGATGATAGTCGATGGGAAAGTTCGTAGACTGAAAAACAAAAGTCGTTAAAAATGACTTTATTTCATGTGCATTCAATTGTTTTCAACCATACATCTTGCTTTATAGGTCTGTTATTAGAGGGTCTTTTTTCTGAATCAATATTCAGATAGGAAAGGGATAATAAAAGAAGAAGAAATTACTAATGATCTACAAAGAAATAAAATCAAATTGCTGTTTTTCATTCAAATTGTACAACAATATAAATTCTTGCCTGAAGAGAAGAAAATTAGAAACAAAAATATAGCATGACTGTATAATTTTTCTAAAAAAACCTTGGTGTCAAAATATGTGCAAGACTTCAAGGACAAAAGCCAGAACGTGGCAAAGTTTCAGTTTAGAGACGCAATGAAATTTGTCTGACCCCTAGCCGCCCCAAAGGCTTAAAGTGAAGGAAGGCTCAAGATTATAAGTTTGTGATAGCACCAAATATTTCCCTTATCAAGGAAACATAAGCTTATCATATTTCATGTAGTTTTATGTTGACCATAGAGAAAGGGCAAAATATGCATTTTATGTCGGTCAATTTGAAAATCCAAGATGGAAGCCACATGAAGCGGTGAGATGGGAAGTCTAATGACGTCACCAATGTTTTTTCTGACCCTGGAAACATAGTATTAGAATATTCCAATAAGTTTCTAGGTTGCCTTGAAGCAGAGATAGGGCAATATAATATTTCGTGGCGCAGGGGTGTCGATCCGTTTTTCGGATTGGGGGGGGGGCAAAACAGCCTATCGTAACGATGATCATTTCGCACTCAATTCAGTCATCATCAGGGGCGGCGGTGCGTCTTTCAAAGTGGGGGGGGGGGGGGGGCACCAACAAAAAGGGGCACCTACAAAGGGTGGAAACAAGGCGGAAAATATCACTTCGAGACATTAGTATACCGGTACATTCTGATCAATACACAACCGAGGATCATTTTCGACACGCTATTGTTTCTATCTTAACATGGTTCTAGATAAAAACTACTTTGCAGTTGAGTGTAATAGCCTGATCATTCATTTGCGAGCGAGCGAAGCGAGCAAAAAAAAATCAAAGATTTATTTCTAACGCTGAAGGCAACGGGTGTTGAATTATATACAGCGATTTTCTTATGATAAGAAGATAATAGTAAATGCGAGCGAGCGTAGCGAGCTTTGGAAAAATTTTAGAAAAAAATTGTCCTCGTTCCTTTTATAATTTAGGAGCACTGCTCATTCTTGTATAATTTAGGGCATTGGGCCCCTCCTACCCCCTGCTCTACTGCCTCACTATTGTGCTGATATCAGTAGGGGAATGTATTATTATGAAGCCTCTCTGATTATTTGGAGCTATATGTATATTAAAGGCTCCTTTGTGGACTTTATACATACCCATATATATCCTTTATATATACCAGTATCTACCGATGTCGCATTTATCAGAAAACAAAAGGGGCACTAATTTCTGAGGTTAAAAGGGGCACTCATCAGAAGGTAAAAAGGACACTTATTAGAAAGAAAAAGGGGCACTATACGAAGAAAAAGGCACTTATCAGCTATGAAAAGGGGCACTTTTGGGGTACTTGAAAAAGTGAGAGGGACACTGTGCCCCCTGCCCCCCCCCCCCGGAGTGCTGCCTCTGATCATCAAAGCATTGATAAAGATATGGTAATAAGTAAAATATGCATATCGATATCATGAACAGAAAATGGAATTAAAGATCACATAAAAAACGAAGTGATGGGAAAAAATATCTTTAATAACAGCAAATTGAGTAGAGAAGATATAACACAAAATAATAGAAAAAATAAACACTAATAAAATATTAAAAAATAGAGAAAAAAAATAAATATGACAATTTAAACTTTGAATTGAATTATGTATGTTCAGAACGTTTTTTAATGGCGTCATGATTTTTTGGAACGCCTCTTAAAAACAGCTTCTACACGGTTAAATGACGCAGTAAAGATTAGAGAATTTGCGAAATTGAAGTCTGATCTTGTAAAATCTTTTGTATTTCATTGTTTGGAAGGCATCATTTCCTGAGTTTTGCATCAGTTTTTCCTTATTTTATTTTACACCTCCGGAATTATTGGGGGGGGGGCAAAATGATATGTTTGCCCCCCCCCCCCAATATTTTCTTGGGGGGCAATCGCCCCCCTGCCCCCCCCCCCCCCCCCCAGGATCGACGCCCCTGTCGTGGCGGCCAATTTGAAAATCCACAATGCCCGCCATATGCGATGAAACGTTGGGAGTAGAAGTCTAGTTATGTCACAAATTGTTTTCTCGACCCAAGAAACGTAGGATTAGCATATTTCATTCAGTTTCTACGTTGAAAAGAAGTGAAAAAGGGTAGGGAAACGTAGGGAAAAAATGTATTTGTGGCGGCCACTTTGAAAATTGAAAATGGCCACCATGTCCAATGAAGCGTTGAGATTGGAAGTTTAATTATGTCACTAATCGTTTTCCTGACCCAGGAAATCAAGTACTAACATATTTTGTTAAGTTGCTATAGGTTGACTGTATATATATATACATGTATGTGTGTGTGTGTGTGTGTGTGTGTGTGTGTGTGTGCCATTTTTAAAATTCAAAATGGTCGCCGTGTGTGATGACCACTGAACTCATAGAGTTCAGTGGTGATGACGCATTAAGATTAGAAGTCTAATTATATTGTTTTATCGACCAAGAAAACGGAGGATTAGAATATCTTTGCTAAGTTCCTAGGTTGACCAGAAGCAGAGATATAAAGGCAACATATATATTACACGTATGCCATTTTGAAAATCCGAAATGGCCTCCATATATGCTAACGTTTCCTCGCATATATGCTAGGAAGCGTTAGAAGAAGATGTCTAGCGATGTCACCATTTTTTTTCTGCACCCATATATATATATAGTAGGACTGGCCCATTTCATGACGTTTATACCTTTAAAAGAAGCCGAGATAAGGCAAATTATGTATTATATGGCGGCCATTTTGGAAATCCAAAATGGCCACCATGCCGGTGTTTGTGCAAATGCCAACATCATTTTTTTTTTGCTTATCCATGCTCTAACTATTCCGAAAATGTATAGTTTTGCTAATCTCCAAAACCTTTGAACAAAAATACATAGTGAACCTGACTAGAAGGCAGCCCTTGGCATTATTTCTTGTTTTAGCAAATATCAAAGTGTTAAATTTAGAGTACTATAACTTTTTTGTTAGATAAGCAATGAACTTGTAATTTTCATATGGTATTGACCCCATATATGGGTGTTTTTCTGTAAAGTTGCAAGTCATTAGTAAAATGGGCTTTTGAAATATAGAGAAATATGTATTTTGAAGCAATTCATATTTTTTTTAAAAATGATAAAAATCACATTTTCTGCCCAAAATTGTTATACAAATCATCACGAAACCCAGCGAATGTGGTGTCATGTTGTAGAGAATTTAATGCCCTTTAATATGCTACCACAAAAATGATAGAATGAGGGTCTGTTCCAAAAATATCTTCAAAAGTGTTCAATACTAGTTACATATGGCGGCCATTTTGAAAATCCAAAATGACTGCTCGGTCAGGGTTTTGTGCAAATGCCAACATCAATTTTCGGATTCCCCATGATCTACCAATTCCAAAAATGTATAGTTTTGCTAATCTCCAAAAATTTTGAACAAAAATACATAGTGAACCTGACTATATGTGAGTTATTACATTTTTACAAATATTAACTTTAACTTTTGCAAGTATGGTAATCTTTATCTCATAATGATATCAAAAATATAACTGTTAGATCTAATGTAGATGATGTAGATTTTCATGTATTAACATCAATTACACCAGGGAGCTCCACCGCCACCGCTGTTTGGCGCCTAACGGCGGTGGTGGTGGAGGAGCTCCCTGGAGTTAAAGTCACTGTCATGTACTTATGTAGATCTATATTAGATCTAACAGTTAGATATTTGACATCATTATGAGATAAAGAGTACCACACTTGCAAAAGTTAAAGTTAATATTTGTAAAAATGTAATAACTCACATACACACAACAGTGTTTTCTCAGAATTTACACCAGATCTATCCAGACAGTCATTTTTGGAGCAGGACTTGACGTTCGAGTCCATCTTCTTCACACTATCACGCACTGCACTACATACTGCACGTATCTCGCATTACTGGTGCACTGCACTGCACATAACTACATGTAGTCGCATATATAAATATGCACATCCCATACCATCGATCTCTACATTTCGTGGATAGAGATTGATGGCATGTACATTGCATATGCATGCACTGCACTTGACGCTCAAATACTGCCCTCTCTCGTCGGTGGCGCAAGTCCTGTCAAAAAAAAAAAAAAAAAAAAAAAAAAAAAAAACGCTTCCCGTCCCCCAATTTAGACCGGACGCTATTTCGCCCGAGAATCGTCCTGAAATCAAACAGGACGGAGAGATACCCCGAGTCGCGCATGCGCACATCGGTTTTTCGCTCGACTCCCAAAGGCTCCCGTCCTGAAATTGTAAGCTCGTTACTGTCTAGGCACACAGCGTGTGGGTATACCCCGAATGATATTTCACCTCGGAGAACTACTACTTTAAGAAATGGGCCATTGGCAGGTATCGAGACTGCTGCCCCTAGTAATATTACCATCTAGCTAAAATCTCTCTGGAGTGAATGCTCTGTAAATATACAGTTCGGCTGTGATATACTGTACATGCATTTGTGGGAACCAATTACCTGGGTGATTATTGTCCGGGATCAGGTTTGTCTGGGAATAGAATTGTCTCAGCTTGAGCAATTTACCGGATGGCAGTTTCCCGGGCATAACTGTTCACGTGTATTCTTTCTACTATTGTTTGATATATCTGAATCATATTTTGAATCTTTCGTCTGCTTCCTCATCAGTCGTCAGTCCAACAACGACCAGCTCATGACAGTCGAGACGCTGACCATCGTTAAGAGCGACGGTTCCGTCGACTGGAGTGCCCCCCTCACCATGATCAGCGAATGCAGTATCAACGTGTACTATTACCCATTCGATCAGCAGGAGTGTAGCCTTAAGATGGGGTCTTGGCAACATGATAGGAAGTTCATAGACTACCTAGAGGGCGCTGCCGATTCTGCCACCGAGCAGCATAATGGAGAGTGGGATACGACCAGTAAGTCTGTAAAGGTGGTTGGTCTGACATGAAAACCCGGGCCAGATTTTCAGAAATACCATCCGGTCCGTGCTAGCTACGGTTCGTTCTACAACACAGTACAATACACAGATACAGTAGTCCATCCATGACCACACTAATTACCAGTAATCAGGGTAATAACCTCAGTTACATAATAGAACAACTTTGAAAATAAGCATTTGATGTATGAATACAAAGTGTTTCAATGTTAAACATCTATAGAGAGCTAAAATTTAGATGGTCGCAGGCCGTAATGAGCTAAATAAGGGCATAAATTATTATGCTATAGCGTCTGCCATTTTTGGTGACGATGGTTATTTATTTATTCAAGAACACAGCAATGTCTGTCTCCTAATCATGAATATAACGTAATACCATAGTATGTTCATGTATTTGTCTCTATTCATATCTCTCTCTACCCTCCCACTCCCCCCCCCCCCCCCTCTCTCTCTCTCTCTCTCTGTTTCTCACTTTGTATCATCTTCCATTTCTGCCTCTTATCGCTTATTGCATCTTCCATTTTTTGGCAACGCTCAATCGAACATTAAATGTTAATGAATAGCAGCTTTGGTAATTATATTGCCTGTAAAAAAGCGTAACGACGGAACATTTATTGTTTTGGATGCTCACCCAACCCAGAGCATTTACAGAATTATTGATGGGAATGCACGAGTCCATTCATGTCTGTACTGTCGGCATATCGGTATTGTGGAATAACTACCAGACTATTATGATACATATATGTTAAAACATCGAGGCAATTATGGCAATTATGGTAATAGGCACCGTCGTTTTCATTATTAAAAACATCAAGGGCAAATCACTTTGTTAATAAGAAAAAATTTGTACGAGATTATGATAATACTAAGTTAAAGGTAGGCTTCTAAACTCAGTTTGTATGAGTCTCGAGAATGTCAAATATTCTCATTATTTTTCTAACGTCGTTCTTCCGGCCACTATGATTCTATATAGCTTTATGCCGAAACTAGTGGATTTCAAACATGTAGTTACCAGTTAAGATTATTTTCAGTCTTTTTGTCTGCAAAAAAGTTTTTTGAAAAAAAGAAAGAAAAGAAAAGGGACCTCCTATAACCTTAAAATTTAAAATGGATTAGCAGTTTCTCTTTATTAAATGAAATATACGATTTGCTCTTTTTTCTCGCTAGCTATCAAAGCTTACAGTAACATAAAGGTATATTCCTGCATGTTGTCCTCACAAAATACAACATGATAGATCTGCAGAACAGATTTGGTATTTCATCTGTCCTTAAAAGCTGTATACGATTGACCGCGGATAACCTTACACGTGAGAAATGGTTACACGTAATCTTCTATAGAAGATATTGTTTAATTTTTTTTTCTTCGAAGGTATCAAAGCTCATAGGAACATCAAGGTATACTCTTGCTGTCCTGATAAAGAATACCCAGATGTAACCTTCACCATCAACATCAGTCGGAAGCCACTATTCTATGTCGTCAACTTGATCGTCCCTTGCGTCATGATCTCGATGATGTCGATGCTCGAGTTCATCCTCCCCTGCAACTCTGGAGAGAAGGTGTCCCTGGGCATCACCGTGCTCCTGTCGCTCACCGTGTTCATGCTTGTCATCGCGGAGAACATGCCTGCCACGAGTGACACCATCCCAGTTCTTGGTGAGTCATTACACTAAATACCAAGTCTTGAATATCATACAGTATTATGCTTCTATCTATTTTGGTATCCTCTCCCGGCTCGGAGGTCGATTGCAGCCTTTTCCACACACATCTCTGTTCTTTGAAATTCTAGTGCATTCTTGCAGTGTTATTTTACTCCAGGTCTTATTGTTCTCTTTCCAGTTGCTTATTTCCTTTCAACATAATCTTTTATGAAGCTCTGATGCCTTTTGATGTGACCAAAGTAATTTTCCTCATTTTTCCCCTTTCTTTTAATAGTAGTCCTATCAAGATACTTGGTTTAAATTCTGCCACATGCAAGTATTTCTTAGATTTTGTGGTTATGTTTCAGGATTTTCTCATTATTCTCCTGTACACCCACATTGTATTATGCTTCAGAATTTATAATAGCAATATGTCCATTTATATAGCGCAGGTACTGGCAAATATACCCTAGTGCGATTAAAAGTATCACATTATTACCCGAGCTTATAGTAATTTTATCTCAGTTTAAAATACATATATAGACCATTGCGAATATTACCTAGGAATATTTGCCGGCTGCTGTACGATGATTAAAGTATTATTTTTTCCCCCTCTTACCAGGTACCATTTTACTGCATCTGGAGAAACAGAGTCAAGTGTTGGTAAATGCCTTGTCTGAGAACATAAATCCAAGACCCTGATTAGCTTTCTCAACATGCTCAACATTGCAGTTAAAAACCAACGTGGTCTCGCTGCTCTTACCATGCTTACATTAACCCCCCAAAAGTCATGCACCTACTAAAAATGACATTTTTTATGCGTATTTACAGATTAATAAATAGCAAATTTTGTCTCTTTCTTGACAGCTCGGTACTACATCATCACGATATTCCTGGTGTCGTTCAGTACAGTCATGACTGTCCTGGTCCTCAGTCTACATCACCGCCGTTCTCCTGTACCTCGATGGGTACGCCATGTGTTCCTCCGTGTCCTCAGCAAAATGCTTTGCATGAAGGTCGAGTCCTCCAAGAACTCGTCTGGAAGTCTGTACGGTAGACCCACTGGTCCTGCCGGCGTACACAGCACGGGGATCCACTTCGAGCTTGTCCCGCAGATCAGCAACACCGAGCCCCTCTCCGCTTCGTCGACGGACCACGCCCTCAAGGAAGAGACACTACTAGGGTCGGGAGACTGCTGCAATGATCTTGACGGCGGTGGGCTGCACGGACTGTCGGGAGGTACAACCGGACTCGGGACAGGTGGTGGAGGTCGTGGGAATGGAAGAGGGGAGAGCGGTGCGGGGCATCGCCAGTATAGCTGGAAGGACCGTTCTTTTATTGACATCCAGAACAATGTCAAGTTCCTTGCCAGTCGATATGCCGACAGAGATCAAGATGAGCAGATTACATCTGATTGGCAGAATGTAGCAAGAGTGGTGGACCGTTTCTTCCTTATTATCTACATCACCTGTGTAGTCCTCATGGACGTTGTAATGGTTCTCCAGGTCAACTAGCTACTCATCATTTATGTTTCTCCATCTGAACTATTCTGCATTATACAGAGGAATACAAACCATTCCTTTCCAGAATTACACCCTTCAAATGTGTGCCCTTCTCACAACTTTCTCAATGTAAATCACCCCTTCTATCGTTTCCCTCTTAATTCATTTCATCTCAGAAACACCGACAATAAAATCGAAACATAGACTTGTGTCAATATTTAATTCGATTCAGTTTTATCGTCATCTCTTTTCTTTTTCTTTCCTTTGATATGACCTTTCTCCAAATTTCTCCGAATGCTCCACTGGCGGGTTTTTGACGAAATGTTATATATCAGCACTTTTCAATATGGCTGCCACGTGGTTTCTATAGCTTAAGCTGTTATCCTCCTGGATTTAGCAAAGGTTCTCAAGGAGAGTCTAGCAACTCATCATCTACAACTCTATGTCAACGTCATGGATTCCGTTTGATATTCTTAATTATTTGATGGAACAACGGAGATAGTGTGAACGTTTTCTAACTATAGCATAACATGTATATATCCGTCAATTTATGCTTGGGACAGTTTTTACAATGAATCGGTGAATATTCGTTGAACATTGTGTATGAAAATGTAGTAAACAATAGAAGTGATATAGAGACAAGATTGTGTGCAATGTATAGATTAATCTGCGGGGCGGATTTATGTTTCTGATTGTTTTATGGAAAAGGGTGATTTTATCGTTTACTATAGTTATTGCTGTGTTTAGATGACATTGAGAAAAGAATTATCATCAATGGGTTATTTTCCGCTAAAAACAATGACCTGAATTTTTTTAGAAATTAAGATGTCAATGAGGGGCCGTGATAAATACGTTGATATTTGTACTGTGTTTTTACTACCTCTTTTAATACACAAATATGACTACTCCCTGTAGAGCCCACAAATGTAAAAATCTACTACAAAATAAGAATAACCACAAATGTGAGAACATTGCACCCGCAAAATGTCAAAATAACCACAAATTTCATAACATGTCAACCCCAAATGTAAAAAAAGAAACTAATTTCTTGCATAATGCACCGATGTAAGATAAGTTATTATGAGATGTATGTGTGTGTGAGTGTGTATGCATGTGTATGAGGTTTTCCTGACCTATTATTTGGGTACACCGAGGTTCCCAAATATGTAATTTTGATGATGAAATTGAAATTACATAACTGAAGTGCCAACATTTTCGCTAGCGCCCAAAGATTGTAAAACTGGAAAGTTGATATTCGGGCAAAAGGCGTTAGTCCCTCTCGCGAAAAAGTGCCCTACACCCATGATGATATTTAACAGGTGTGTGTGTAAAGAAAAGTATTTTATTCAATAGTTTAAACCATAACTGAATAGACAATAATTTTATTCTGATTTTTGAAAATATTATTAACAGAAGATCGCCTGGATATTGAGAATGAAGGACAAATTTCTATTTAAAAAAAAATTATGCACGTGCCAATGGTAATGATGCACCCTATACCCTCGGATATGGTGCATCATTAATTTTGTCAATTTGAAATTGAACTAAAGGCATACCTCCGTCACGTTTGTGACTCATAAAACCACTGAAATTGACCCACACCACAGTCACAAAAAATGACGAACAATGGGAATACTTGAGGAACAGGTGCGTCTTTTTTTTGACGCACAAATGATGTTTGTGTCACAAAAAATGACGCACATGTCACATGACTTAGAGGACCGAGAAGAAGTCCATTTGTGACCCTCCACCACAAAACGACCAATAAGTCGGAAATTTGGGGTTTTAAAATTTCAACACAGTTTGAAAGCTTAGATTCTAAGCTTTAAAATGGTATATAACTAGTCTTGTAGGGACTAAGCAAACCCTTGTAAATTACAATAAGAATGTCAACGTGTCAGACAGGCTAATGACCAAAAGAATAGAGAAAATGGGCTCTAAATAAGAGTGACCACTTTAGAGCGCCTAATCTGTGTCCTATTGTTTGTTGCACAAAAGGTTGAGTCAAAACTCGCTAGCACGCACTGTGAAGTGCTGATTGGATTGCGTTGAAACTTTCCATACCTTCAGAATAGATATATTTCTTTGTACCTTTAGATTTTGAATATCAGACAGTGCATATTTTTTAAGCTATACCAGAAAAGCGATATGAAGTACAATCCCGGCAAGTTGACACACAAAGTTTGAATGTCCTGGAAAACATGGTCATTTTGAATGAGAGTAAAAACATATTTCAACATGGTATTTTACCTTGAAATTTTGTCAGAAGGTAGATTAATAAATGAACTTTCAGAAAATACAAAAAAAAACTTAAAATCAAGATTTCAACCCAAGCGACCTTTTTCAACTGTTTACTCCAAAACTCCCATTGCGATTTATTGGTCGTTTTGTGGTGGAGGGTCACATTTATTTTTAAAAGTAACAAAATTGCTATCAAATACATGGAGGAGTGATACAATTAACGATATCCCCATCTTTTTTTATATATTAATTATTGTATTGTAATGGAACTTACTAGGGACAAGGTAAAATAATTTTTTTTATTCAAAATGTCTCTAGCTGATGCCGCCGGAACATGAATAGTTACTCAAAATTTCCTAAGAAAGAGGGTGCAAGAATGGTACATTTTGGGTTTATTATTGTAATGACCCTACCATAACGCGTCCCGCTTTGGGGTATAGGTTGCTTCATTACAATGGGTCATTTAAAAAAAAATGTTTTAAAGCTAATTTTGTTTGGTTGTTCTGCTTATTATTATTATTATTATTAATATTAAGTATTTGGCGTCACCTGTGCCTAGGAGGGGAAAAGCGAACTGAATCACTGTAACCCTTAGGTCTCTCCTCCCGATATAACTGATTGGGATGTGCAGGTGTACCACTACACCGGGGTTTCCCCCTACTCTTATTCGAATAGTGCAGTGGGTTCTTAACGTGCAAAGGTGGTGACTTTCCTCTAAACGGGGCCTCCAGTTAATGTCCTATCCGAGGGAAGGAGTGTTTCCACTGTAACATAGCCTGCGTCTATGAAACAAGGGAGGGGCACGTTAACACACAATGCAGGCTTCGGTCATCCGCCCGGGGTGGTTTCGAACCCACGATCTTTGGTTCAACAGGCAGACGCTTTACCGACTGAGCCAACTCGCCTCCAAAAAAATATATATATTTATTTTCCGCCCCCCTCATGTAGTGTATCGGATTTCAGGAGGTGGATGTTTCATTTTATAAAAAAATTGATTGATTTCATTTCAT
The DNA here is from genome assembly GCA_025618425.1 of Heliocidaris tuberculata. Taxonomy (NCBI): domain Eukaryota; kingdom Metazoa; phylum Echinodermata; class Echinoidea; order Camarodonta; family Echinometridae; genus Heliocidaris; species Heliocidaris tuberculata. Next base: position 27,295,864 of record CM046850.1, read on the forward strand.
TCGAATTCATTTTATTTTACTTTATATTATTTTATTTATCTTATTTCACTTTATTTCATTTTATTCTACTTCATGTAATTTTATTATATTTATACGTACGCCGTATATGGTGTACATTTCTGTGTTTTTTTTTTTTTTTTTTTTTTTTTTTTTTTTGGGGGGGGGGGGGTTTGGATAATCACCAGATTGAAACGATAACCTGCAGGTTATTATGTGAATTTTTCCTGCCATTCAAGTTTAGGATCACCTCCTCGAACCCCCATAAAAAGGGAAACCACTAGTTTAATGATTTTTTACATTGGCTGTTGACATGTTTTGACATTTGTGGTAAAGGGCCTTTCAATAGTTGGAGAATGAAACCCCAAACTTGTATTCACTTTAACAGAAGCAGAAAAATCTTAGAAGCATATCACTGAAAGTTTGAGGAAAAACGGATAAAGAATTAAAAAAAGTTCTGAAGATTTTAAAAACCTAAAATTGCTAAATGAAATTGGCAACGTACGCATTATGCTAATGAGATGCTATGACGTTTTTGTGCTCTCTTTATAGTTAATACATGAGAAAATTATCAGATTTCAGCTTTTAAACAAATAAAATTGAATTATCAACATGGTGCTTGAAATATATTGTGAGAATAAATTTATGAACACCACCTATAATACAGAAATCAAATTTTCTAAGATATATTCAAGGAAAGTGGATTTTTCACAACATTATTTGTATAAGGCAATTGGGAAGTAAAGCACATTTACATCACAGCATCTCATTAGCATAATGAGGACATTGCCAATTTCAGATCCCCTTTCATTTAGCGATTTTAGGATTTTAAATTTTCCTGACTTTTTTATTAGTTGTCCGTTTTTCCTCAATTTTTCACTGATATGCTTCTTTGATTTTTCTGCTGCTATTAAAATGTATTTATTTTGGGGGTTTCATTCTCCTTTAAGGATTTTAGTGGTCAGGAAAACCTCACACACACGCATACACACGTACACACACATACATCTCATAATAACTTATCTTACATCGGGGCATTATGCAAGCAACGAGTTTTTACATTTGTGGTTGACATGTTTTGACATTTGCGGCAATTTTTTTTTTTTTTTTTTTTTTTTTTTACATTTTGTAGGCGAAATTTTTTGAATTTGTGATTACACAGATTTTTACATTTGTGGGCGAAATTATTACATTAATTTTGTGGTTGTTTTTACACGTGTGGTTGACATGTTATGACATTTGTGGTTATTCTTACACTGTACAAAAAAAATTGCCGTTTTTCACGGGAATTTCCTGGCAGTCAGGATGCCGGGAATGCCCGTTTTTCCATTTTTTTTTTTTTTTTTTTTCTACCGGAAATCAGCATATATTTACAATAAAATTATGTAAATTTACAATACAATTATGTAAAAATATGCTGATTTCCGGTAAACCAACAAATTTGCTCTTGTTTTACAGGAAAAGACTGTAAAATTGAAATAACAGGAATAACTTGTAATTTCAAGGGCTAAAAAACCAGTAGTTTTACAGTTATTTTTTACAGTGTACTTTTGTGGTAGATTTTTACATTTGTGGGCTCTACACTCCCCCCCCCCCCCCCCCCCCTCCTCCTTTCTCAATACCCCATGCCGGGATGTAAAATACCACAAGATTCACGTTTTGTACATATGAAATTCCCCATCAAATAATAAACCTTTCTAAATATAACTTGTAATATTCCTTTTTATAGACGACGGATTATTTTGATTTTATTCCTTATTTCACTAATTTTTGCCCATAACTGATATATCAACTTGTTATATGATTGTTCTGCAATATTGTTATTCTGAAAGTAAGTGTTCATCGCAATAAACTGGAAAGTGAAAAGACAAATTTATGAAAACAGGTTACGTTTCACTCCAGTCAGCTCTTATTCATAGTACATGTACGTGTGTTTGCGTGTGTTTGCGCGAGTTTTCTCCAAAATATAACCCTGGCACTTCACCGTTTTGGAGAGTCTATATCCTCATCTTCTACAATAGACCGGTTTAAATTCAAATTTATGGATGTTTCTTTCCGGAGGACCTAGTGACCAGGTATTCCATCAACCTGTTATGAATAAATGGACTACAATACTAGGAATCAAGTTTGCATACATTACTTGTTGCTATGTCGGGCAAGCATCGGGCAAGCTTTCAGGTTGTCAAGAACAACCTTTGTTTAAGAAGCATGCATAAAATTTGAATATGTTAGTAAACCGGCCTATTGGCAAAATGCAATGCTGGGATTCGGCGGTAAAATTTACTATTCTCCCTTCATTTCCATATTCTCCCCCCTTCCCCCCCCCCCCCCCATTTCTTTACCTCTTTGTCTTTTTTTCTCCCCCTATATTCTTATTAGTAGAAGAGCTATGGACATAGACTCAGAGATATTCACGATAAGGTGAATCAATTCCAGTGGGGATAGTTCATTTCTTGCATCAAATCTAAATAAAGAAAAGACAACGTCCTCATAGTGTTTCGATTTCGATTTTCGTTCCATTTATTTCTTCACACAGCTGTCTAATGGTCAATAGCCCTTTCATTAACTCATCTCACCTTCTTCTTCAAAGAACCTCAGAAGTGCGTTAGTTTTATTCACAGACAGTTCAGTAGTCTTCTATAAATCTTATAAATGCTAGCAAATGACATTACTGGTACTCTTACACCACCAAGAAATTTTTGTTGTTGAAATATTTGATTAATTTTATTTTTTTTTAAATTAATTGAATACTTGAGTTTCGTGATATTGCAGATGGTAGCTCTTGGTGTTGTAGAGGGGTTGTGGTCTAGTGGGCAAGTCACCGGACTGTATATCACAAGGTATATGGGGTTCGAATCCCAGCCTTGGACTTACGTCCTTTGGCAAGACATTAATCTAAATTTGCCACTCTCGACCCAGGTGTAGTAAATGGGTGCCGGTAGTGTTATATTCTTGGGTTCATAACGACTAACTAAATAAATGATAAATAATAATAAACTACACACAAAGCTATCGAACAACAACTTGAGATCCCGAGGTATTATGGATCCTGCATTGAACAGAGCAAAATTGAAGTTGGGTGATGATGATGATGATGATGATAATAATAATAATAATTATAATAATAAAATAATAATAATAATAATAATAATAATAATTATAATAATAATAATAATAATAATAATAATAATAGTAATAATAACAATAATAATAGTAGTAATGATAATAACAGTAATAATAATCATACTAATGATAATAGTATCATAATATACCTTGTTTACCAAGGGTAACCTCATCAGTACTAAATACTGTGATCCCTGAGGGCCCTGCAATTAATAAACAAAAACGATCTAGAGATGGATGGTGCTAAAAAATTAATGGTACTTCACCGAGAAAGCACTGGACCTGAGATGTAGAGAAAATGTACAAGGTGAAATAAGAAGAGCTTGGTAGAGAAAAATGAAGGGGGAAGACAAAAAGGGAGAGAGAAATTCGAAGAAAAGTGGCCCACATTTTGAGTATTTTGCAGAGGCACATAATTATGATAAAAACTGATACATTAACAATAGGAAAATTACAAAAGCTAATCCAGCCATAAAAATCGGTCGTCTTGAAGTAAAGCCGCAAGATCTTCGTTATATGGTCGATAAAAATCGGTTAGTATTTCAGCTGTCGTATTCAGCATGGGAAACTTTTTCTTTGAGTTGACGTTACTTGCCCCAGAGTTGCATATCAGACTTATGGCCTTGTCCGACAGTGCTTCTGTTGGGAGAAAGGGGGAAAGATGTGTATAACTAAGTATACAAATGTCTCAGTAGCCCATTTTTTTGTTTGTATCGAGTGAGATGTGCACATAATTTTGACAATGGTTAAATAGTAGGCAAGCATGGCCAGTCCAAGGCGTTTGTCCTGAATATTACGGACACCATTTAATGATTGTATACTTTTATAGCTTCGCTGGAGCGTGGATAAGATAAAAGATAACAAGGAAATGGCATTATCTATATCATTTTTTTATCAAATGAAATACTTCTTAACGTATAGATCAAATACTTGGAGCTGCCTAACAGCAATGATTTCCACATACACGAGCTGCATGTATTTGGAATAGAAATTCAGAAAGCATTTGTCGAAATTTTAAAGAGAATATTTATCAAATCAATTTTAAACAGTAATTGGCCACAGGAAACTTCGATAACTCTGTAATTATAAAATAAAATTATAAAATGAAAATACGAAATGATGAAATTGCAGAATGCTAGCAGTATTTGAAGACTCTCCAACCAAAATGCATTTTTAAAAAGTAATATTTAATTCTGAAATCTGAGCGTTACATCGGCATATAACAGAACATGGCCAATTACTAGTAACCGATCCTTTACCTAATTCTAGAAACGCGTAGACTTTAGGGAGGAGCGTTAAACAGTTGGCTTTCCAATCGCGCAGGCGCAGTATCAGTATGCCGTCACGTGGGAAGACTTTCAGCCAATGAACGAGGAAGACTGAATACAGCCCCAGGGTCAGCCTCTGTGAGGGATAACGGAGCAAAATGTGACAAACCAATGACAGTTAAAGGTAACCTTGAACTGAAAAGATGCAATAGTATACTATTAATACATGGTTGGGAGTGCGTTAGTGCGATCTGGCAACACAAAGGTTTTTATCGTGGTGTACTAACACACGAGGCGTAGCCGAGTGTGTTAGACACCACGATAAAAACCTGCGTGTTGCTGGATCGCACTAACGTACGAACTCACAACCATGTATTAATAGTTTTATAAAACGGGTCTACAATTTTAGTGTTTTCTTACAATCTTAGTGTTTGATCCGGATTAGCCGTGCGTTAGTCCCCTCGCCGTGCGTTATCACTTTTTTTTTGCACGGTCACGTGATGTTATTTGACCAATCAGGATGGCTACATTCTTGAACCCGTTTTATAATACACTTTAGCACTCCACAGAGTGGATCTGGCGCTATATAAGTTACATTTATTATTATTATTACAAAATTCTTACAGAATCAAACGAGATCTACTCTGAGTGTTGAAAACTATAAATACAATTTCTGCCATACGATTTTGATAGATAAGAAGATTAAGAAAATTGAGAAAACAGATGATGTTAGTGGGGTTGGCCACACGACGGATGAGACTACCTTACAAATGCATTGTCCCATCCACATGTGCATATCCATGTTGGTGCTTTTCAGTATTTGCAGTTATCAGCTTATAATTATAAGTGTCCTAATACTTTCGAAATTCACGCTATATTTTTTTATGACATGATCAACGACGTTACAATTATATTAGACAGGTTCTCGCGAAATAAACCCCATTACCAATACAAACCACTTCAAAGTTGAACTTTAAAAAATAAAAAATCCTTTGTAAGAAAATGGTAGAATTTGAGGATATTTTTATTTTTAACCTTAAAAAAATGCTATTTTGCCCTTGTCCGCAACTTGTAAATTCTAGGGCCTCTTTACCCTTGTAGTGCTTTCCAAAGTGCGGGATCTATCGAGATCTACTTTTTTTTTTTTAACGGAAAATATGTCGGCAATATTACCCCGATCTCCCTTTCCTCAAAATATTCAAGATGGCCCCCGCCCTGGTATCACCACAAGAGGTAGATAGACTTACGGCTTCCTGGGAACTGCCTGGTTTACGGGCACAGTAACATGGTGACCTCACTTTGGTGCACCTTTTAAACCTGGAAATTGATGTTTGAACCAGGTGATGAAAATCGCGGGCATCTCCTTTCTTGCGATGAAAATACATGTAATCGGAATACAACCTGGATAGAAAATAGATGAAGAAAACCTCGCAGTTGTCTAAAATTAGAAAGTAAGTCTCTGTTGTTCGATAAGAGTGTAAAGAAATGTACATTATTATGAAATTGTTATTGCCAAATTGGTCAGAGAGTACGAAATTCCATTCTTTCGAACAGTATCATGATACAGGATGCAGTATAAAGAAAAATGCATTGTATTCATGGTGGTCAGATGAAATTTAAAAAAATAATAATAATATATATATATATATATATATATATATATATATATATTTGACTTGTGCATTTATATAAAGTTGGAATGTTGTGATTTAAACTGCTCAAAATATAATGATTAGAAAGAAGAAGCAGAAGAATTAAAATTCAAGAGATATCCACGACCCAGGAAGAAATTTAATTTAATTTCTTGTGATTTATTTTTGTTTTAATTCTATTTCATTTCTTTTATTCATTTCATATTATTATATGTCTTGTTCATTACATTTTGTCTTTTTGATTTCTTGATATTTTAATTCCTTATTTCTTTTATTTCATTTTATTTGACTTTATGTCGTTCCAGAAACACAAAGAGCATAATGAAAACAAAGGATACGATGTACAAAATAGGATACTGTCAGCATAATGTCTGGGGAAGGCTCTCCTCAAAGGCTGATGGTAGAAAAACATTTAATATTGTTATTCAGTGCACATTTGCATTTTCAGGGGAATTTTCATTGCTATTATTTATTGCCATGTCTATATGATGAGTCAAACCAAACAAAGATCAAATTTTCAAAGATAAACAACATCCAAACTGACCTTTGGACTGGTTCTCTCAGCATTGCAATAAGTTTTACTTCCGGTTGAATCTCATGAATTATATACGGTAGAGCAGGGTAATCAGTCTGATCCTCCTCCCCTAGCGCTCGCATTCCATACCACATGGTAGACGCCGACCCATCCCCTAAAAAATATTTTAGTGTGATATGGGTCAGTGGTATAGCTACTGGATGCACGGGGTCACGTATCCCCCCCCCCCCCCCCATCATGAAGTGTGAAAAAAGGGAGAACAAAATAAGAAAATGGGAAAGGGAGAGATAAACAGACGAGTGGGGAAGGGAAACGTAAAGAGAAGAATAGGACCCCCTCCAAAACTACCCTGTAATCTACAGCCTAATTCCGTTGACTACTGAATTGTCTTCTTCACACAGGCTTCAGACATGCAGGAACCATCCTGTTCCCGTAGGCAATGGGTTAATAGTTCACTCCGCCCAATAATGCCAGTGCTCCCTTGAAGGCTTGACCTACGCTATGCCACTGATGCCACCTCTTTCCTGTCTATATAAATGATATAGTTAATTGTTCTTCAATTCTACACTTTTCGTTGTTTGCTGATGATACCACTGTTTTATTATCACATAAAAAAATTAACGATCTTATATCATCAGCAAACAATTAACTGGATAAACTACACAAGTGGTTTGGGTGCAATAAATTGTTTTTAAACTTGGATAAGACTAAGTATATTATTTTTCGAACAAGAGGCAGGAGGGTTCCTTCAAATCTCTCAAATCTTATTATTGGTGGAAATGTTATAGCAAAAGTTGATAATATACAGTTTAGGTGTAATTTTGAATGAATATCTTTCTTGGAAGCCACATCTTAGCTCAATTTGTACAAAAATATCAAGATCTATTGTGTTCTCTGCAAATTCAGACTTTTTGTGCCCCAGACCATTTTGACCACTGTCTATAATATCATTATACTCCCTCATTTAAATTACTGTAACACTGTCTGGGGTCACACCTTTAAAACTCTTAAATTATGCATTTTACAAAAGAAAGCTCACTTCAATAGTCATACAAAACCTTTATTCTTACAATAAAATATATTACCATTCAAGGACTTGATATCCTTGAATTCCCTTTTTTTATGTACAAATTTCTTGCCAAAATCTTACCTCCTCTTTTTAGCGATATTTTTGTTTTAAATTCCACAGTACATTCCCATAATACTCGTCAAATTCATTTAAAACCCATTTTCCCAAATTATGGAACAAACTCTCCAACGATATAAAAAACAGTTCAACCCTTTCCAGATTCAAAAAGTTCAGCAGGGAAATGTAAATTTCTTTAAAATATGCTCTTGATATTCTTGTTGCATGAGTGTACTATTCTTATGTTGATTTGTTTTGTATAATTATTGTTGATATTTTTATGTATTTTAATTTGGTGGCCCCTTTTTATAAGCTCTGCTTTCTCCGGGGTCACCAAACCATCATTGTATTTTGTAAAAATTTTCGATGTAAACCTATTTTGTTTATGTATGTTTTGATGGTTAAATAAATAAATGAATTGAACTGAATTGATATTGGTCATGGTGTCTATTTCATTGTCAATGCAAGAAAGTAAGCTTATATTAAGGAGAGGTGGTGGCTAAAGCCCGGCTGACACGAAGCGTCATTTCGATTGTATTTTGCAGTACCTGTGCTAATCAAGCCTGTAAAACCATACGCCAGTTATTTAAAAGTATTCTGTGCACTGTTCATTTTCCAATCACTTTATTAACAATATCACTCTTCCATGACTCGCAAAAGACGGTACCAGTCACTGACGCGATCCTAACGTCAGCAATGACGCCTCGTGTGTAGTCTGCAAGCACAGACCCTAATTTGACACTTTATCAGAAAATCATTGTGTCTTGAGAGGAGCCTAATCCAGCTACCTACTGGTCGTGTCAATATAGGCAGATACATGGCCTATGGTAGTCTTACAGCGCAGACTCTCTTTTACAACTGACCAGGGTCAGGAGCAGCTATATATAGTACATGGCCTATGGTAGTCTTACAGCGCAGACTCTCTTTTACAACTGACCAGGGTCAGGAGCAGCTATATATAGTACATGGCCTATGGTAGTCTACCTAATAAAGTGGAATTCTATAGTGAATAGATACAGCCACGATGAAAGGGAGAGAGAGACAGAGACAGAGACAGAGACAGAGACAGAGACAGACAGACAGACAGAGAAACTGAGACAGAGAAAGCGAAAGAGAGGGATGGGAGAGCAAGAGAAACAAAGAGAGAAGGGGAATAAAAAAATCAAATCAGCATAAAAACAGAAGAGAATTAAAATTCTGAAGATTGAAAATTGACAAGGAAGTGCAAAATTTTAGAAAGGAAAATTCAAATTTGATTATTTTGGTCTCACCTCCAACTATGATCTCGGGCTTTCTTTTTTTATAGATCGTCTTGACGACACCATCGTAATGATGGAGATAGTCATCATAGGAAACTTCTCTCGTCAAAAATTTTATTCCTGAAGAGAAAGGAAATAACATCAACATTTTATGTTTAAGTCATTTTGCTTATATTATACAATTAACAATGCTTACATATCTATAGCGCTTAGTACTATATTCTTTCGAAGAGCTTTACATAATTTGTTATAATCTAAGGAAGCTTAATTTTGTATCAACGCACGGTTACAGACATCTCTAGTTTCCTAGTTAAACGGGTTTCCTTTACCCAAGGGGAGGCAGGGCGTCGCCGAGACCAGGTTTATGGAGGAAAGGGTCGGTAGGTCTATTGCACAAATTTGTTTTCTGACAACCCAGTGACGGGAAATTCTCTTTCATAAACAATCATGAAGAAGAAATATCGATGGAAAGGTGCCAGGTTAGAATTATAGTCATCGTCACCATCATCATCAATGCTAACTTCACCACCACCACCACCACCACCATCATCACCATCACCATCACCACTACCACCACCATCACCACCATCACCATCACCGTCAGCACCACCACTACCACCACCACCACAATCACTACCAATGAATGTATACCCTTGTTTATGTTATATCCGAATCTGGTTCTTGTCCACCAATGAATAAGATTCTTTATGTGCCATGAATGGATGCCAGGTTTTTTATTATCACCATCATCGTTACCAGCATCACCACCACCACTACCACCAATAAAGAAAAATCATCCTTCTTTACCTTGTACAAACCTAGCTCTGGCATGTCTGGCACCAATGAGGCTCCTTCTGAAAAAATACCGAGGACGGGTGTAATGTAATTTTGGCCTAGAGATCTGGGATCATGCACATAGGCACACCAACAATCAACCACCATCAACCACAACCACCACCACCACCACCACCACTACCACCACCAATGAATGTCTCTCCTTCTTTACCTTTTCCAAATCTGCCTCTGGTCCACCAATGGGGCTCCTTGTCAAGAAATACCACGGACGGGTGCCAGACAATTTTGTCGTAGAGGTCTGTGGTTCCACACTTAGGCATACCCATCACGTAGAAGTATGGCAAACAACGCATCCTCTGAATGGGTGGTGAGCTGACGTCATTCACGAACCAACATGGTCCTCTTGTTTGTGGACTGAAGGTTAATGGTGTCTTCAAAAATACCTGGTGATATAACGGTAAAGGTATGTCAGCGCATGTCATCAGTATTAGCATAATTAGGGCCAGGGGCAAATCGAGGATATTGTAAAAGAGGGGGAACAATATTCAGAAAATTTTCTGACAAGCAAAACAATCCGAAAACAATCCAAATTAAGTCATCACCTCAAAAAGGGGGGGGGGGTCACAATCTTGGAGTTGTGTACTTTAGGTGTGCCACTTTGGGTTCAAAAGGGGGCACGGGTCTGATATCCCCGCCCCCCTAAATTTAGGGGTAATAGCTGTTGAGAATGACAATGATAATACAGAAGATGGAGAACTATCAAACAACAATTTTTAAGTTAAAATTATTTTAACTTAAAAATTGTTGTTCGATAGTTGTTATAGTATTTTTGTATGTATGGCGTCGTTAGGTCTATATTCTCATTCCTTAGTAACTAGGCATATATAGCGTAGTTGCTAATCCTTTCTTCCACCGCAATATCCCAATGTTACTAAATCATGATTGATTTTTGTGGCAAGATTTTATGAAATAGAATTTTGAGGGGATGTTGAAGTTATTATAAATGACCGAAAATCTTACCTCAGGTGCCATGTTGAAAAGCGTCCTTGAAATGTTTCGACGGAGATTGCCGTCTGCTTTTAACTGAAGGAACTCCCTTTCAGACACTGGAGGCTTGTTGGTATACTTTGGCATGGATTCCATAACAACATCTTCCTTCATAGTGAACATTATCTGAGGAGAGGTATTTTTAGAAAGAAACTGCCGAATATGCTCTTCTTTGGTGGCAATGGTGTTCCGACCAAACGATGGATTTCTTGGTCGTCCCATCTGTCGGGATTTTCTTTGATCAACTGCTATCTTGCTCCTGAAAGGCTCCGTCGCAGGGTTTGATGTAATTACCGATGTTTTGCCATAGTGATGTTGTTCCGTTTCTCCTGTATGTTCCTCTGCTATCAGCAGTTCTTTAAGGAAGTTTGAATTCGCATCGCTTTCTGTTAGAACTGAATGCGACACTGAACTTTCTGAATCGTAGAAATCGCCTTCTTCGTCTGATTCGGGTGTAGCATCTTTCTGTGCTTCATTATATTTAAAGTAATCGTCCTTTATGTCACCCTCCCTTTGGTTTCGGGCGTTTGTAGGAAAATTAGTAGGATGATAATTGCCTAGTATAGATTTACCGCTGGTTTTGTTTCCAGTCGCTATTCCAGTAGCTATATTGTCCATAGTTGGTCTGATGAGTTTGTTGCCAGTTAATTGTGACGTCTCTGAAGCAACCAATGGGGGAATTCCCAATTTACTTTTGATCATATATTTCTCTGCGGAGTCATATTTGTGTCCTTTGATATATTGATCATAGTTGGGATGCTTAGATTCTACCAGTTTTCTCGTTTGGTCCGGGATGCGATCCCTAGCCTGGGATCGCATCACCCCACGTACCCCCTGCTGGGAGGGGGTTTTCTTCCATGCGATGAGTCGGGTGGGGTCCTCAGCATTTGGAAACATGTAGCCATTGAGGATGAGTAGCATGACAGGTAGCAACGATGATACCACCAGAATTAGAAACTGCCTTCTTACCTACAGAATGAAGACAAATGGATACGGAAAGAAGTAAAGGGATAAGGGACAGTGGCCAAGAAAGGCAGATGAGGAACAGAGGGGTGAGATATAATGACAGAGGGGGAGAGAAGGGGTGGAGTTGGGAAATAAATTAAAGCAGAGAGGGGGATAGGTAAAGAGAAAGATGGTAGAGAGGACGGGGAGAGTGAGATAGAAAGAAGGGGAATCCAAGAGAGAGAGAGAGAGAGAGAGAGAGCGAGGGGGGAGACAGAGAGGGACACAGAGGGACACAGAGAGAGAGGGGGAGGGGGTGAATTGCTCTAAAAGGATTATGGTATATCAAGCAATAAATTTAAGTAATAAACAAATCTCACATACTTTTATCATTTCATTTTGGTGAATTACGTATAAAGCCCATTTTTAGACCGCTGATTAAAATAAGCTGTGACTACTTGTCTTTGCATGTATAAAACACTAATTAACTGATATAGTCAACTTAAAGTAAACACATACTTCTTTATAAATTTGTATGAATAATGATTTATTTGAAAAACATAAGCCTTTGGTTTACGTTTCCCCTTTTTCGATTATTTGAGGAGAAATATGAGATCCAGTCTCGGAAACCAGAACTATGTTGCATACTTCTGCTATTTCTTTTGCTTTATAATTTGGAACAGATTATTTTTGTTTTGTTCATTTTACTGTTTTCTTAATTTAGGGGGATAGGTGTAGAATAACATACTACCTGAGAGGAAATAAAAATTCAAACAATAATTAAACTATATAACCTTCACGTTTTCTAACAATATATTTATTTATTGTGGTATAAAGAGACATTGTACATGGCAGCCTTGCGGCTGAATTGAATACAATTTACATTAATAATGACACAAGCATACTGCACAAAAGACAATAGTATTAAAAAGACATTAAAAATAGTACATTCATAGCAAATCAATAGGTACACCTTATTCAAAGAATATTGATGGTGGGATAAAGAAAGTGGGTAGTGGATGTGAAAAAAAAAATAAAGTTTTTATAATATGACTTATATACTGTTGAATAAATTAATATGATCAGTGCTAAAAGAAATATTCTGTGGCAACTACCGTTAACGTTGCCACGATATTGCCTGACCTCTCTGTAATCATATTCCTTCAATCAAAATACATGAAGACAGCTTTAGAGCTGTTTTCATTGAAAATGAATGTGATTGAAACAAAAAGATTGTTACAAATAAATAAATAGGAAAACCATTTACAGCTCATATATTAAATTAAATGAACATTTACTTACTCGTTTGAAGTCCATCTTGAAAGACGGCACTCAACTCCCCACAGACTGAGTATTAAGTATACACCTATACACTGAAATGCACGTAACTCAGAATTAACATTTTCCGTTCGGTGTTCTTGCGCTATCTACTGAAATGGGGATAATATGTAATGAATGCTTAATAAATTTTCCAGCATATTACGTATTCATGTGTTGGTAAATTTCACATTCTAAGAAGGTTGGTTGTTCTACTATAAGCGTAAAAGTCTCCGAAACACTTAACATGTACATGTATTGTAATTATTGCAAGTTTCCCTTCGTCGTCTTTAAAGAATCAACACAATAGGCCTAATCATTATCACGACAGAAAATCACAAAGCGAAACAAAATAGATCCACTGCAATAATATCCTTGTGCGAGATGTATTTTTCTTCTTCCTTGAACAGTAATTTTCCAGATTAACAGTTTCGAAATACACTCTGATAGGTGTAATTGCGAGAAATAGCAAATTAGTGACGTAACTTTCAAGGTATCGTCTGATGGCAAGTTCGTTTATAGGGGGCCTCCCATAACTGTTTGTTTAATATCTTAAGACGAGGGAGAATGCCAACATGCAAATAGTCCGGATCCACTCTTCCTTGGGAGAGAATAGATGAAGGGGGCATTAAAGAGTTTGGTTAGACTTATTTCAAACATGCAGAATATTTGCTAACACCCGCCCATTCCAGACATTAGTCAAGTAAAAGGAGATAGCATATGGTGATAGTGGTATACCTTAAAGGTCATGTAAAGTTTTGGTAAGCCCTCAAAAACTGTTCGTCACATTTCTTCAGTTTTTGTTGATAAATAGCAAGATACTAGCAATACTAAGACACTGTGAAGATTTCGCCTCCTAAAGTTTGATATTAAACAAATAAGAGGCAAAAACTAATTTATGTGCCGGGACAGGCACGTAAAATCCCAACAAAGGCAGCATGTGCTATACACTGTACACACACGTGTAAAATGATGAGTAGCTACACAGTGCACACACGCTGTCTCTATGCGAAGCCCCAAGATTGCTGTGCGGGGAGCCGTCGGGGTGGAAGGGTCCTAGTATAATGGCAGTGATCAAGCATTCCTTACAGATATTTACACTGAAATTCACCAGAAATCATAGATGGAATACCAAGTGATCTCTTACAGACATCTTTTGATACAAGGAGAACAACATGAGACTATATTTAACACTTTTCTTTCCAATTTCCTTTTTGCTACCAATACTGTACATGAGCTTTAAAGAGGAGGCTAAGTTCTGGCAATGGTGGGAATGAGAAAGCTCTCAAACTATTTTCTCATTCTTTTTATGTCAGTTTGGAAGAATATAACAGGAGAAACGTCCACTGAAAAGTATTTTTACTTTAAATGCCCTCATATTCAAAACAGGGGCGGCGCCAGGGTATTTTGATAGGAGAGGCAAGACGACCTAAAGATGACGTCATATTTTTTCTCCATTAAATAACAGGGGTAATATAGAGTTATATGTTTAAGACTCTCTTTTTAATACTCCGCTTTCTTCTTTCTTCCCTTTTCTTCCCTTTTCTTCCTCCTTTTCTTCTTTTTTCTTTTTTTTTTCTTTTTTCACTACTTGAAAAATCATAAGGGGGCGGTCGCCCCCTCTGCCCCCCCCTGTAGCGCCGCCCCTGATTCAAAATATGATGAGACATACTGAACAGTTAGAACCAAACATTCTCGCCACACTAATTTAGTCCCATATACACATTTCTGTGTGCATTTTGGTGATTCCATAACCTCACAATATACACTAGCAGTGGCGGATTTAAGGGGGCAATCCCGGCCCGTGCCCCCCCCCCCCTTTTTGAGGGAAAACAATGCATTGTGCCCCCCCCCCCTTTTCGACCAGAAAACCTTTTTTTTTTTTTTTTTTTTTTTTTTTTGCTTGCTTGTCAGAGAATTATGGAGGGGAATTGGACCGCATAACCCCCCCCCCCCCCCCCCACTGAGCGGCTTTTGGAGGGCTGGCGATACAAAAAAAAATATGGGTCGCCCTCCAAGCAGTTTCCCAAAGTTGACAATCCTGCATTTGTGTCCCCCCCCCCCTTATACGAAATCCTGGATCCGCCCCTGTACACTAGGGCCCCATCTTATGAACAGTTGCGATTGATCATTCCATTTCGCGAATGAGTATAGTCAAATTTATTTTATTTGCATTCAGTGTAACACTGCATTTACCTAACAGTTTTTTCTTCCCGTCTTTAACTCATGGACCTTCTTTTATTCTGTCCTTTTTAAAAATCTTTCTTTAATGACATTATTACTCACTTATCATTCGTTTGATCTATTTATATAGGGTAAATAATTGCAAAAGAAAACGGAAAACAAGAAAAAGTGAAGGTAAGAACAAAGGAATTGGAGGTGGACTTAATTGAGTTAGGATATGTGAAAGTATGCATTTTCTTCTAATAAATCAATGCCGAGTTATTTTTGCATGTATTTCTTTGCATTGACTTGTAGAAAAGAGGATTCAACAAAACTGGAAGAAATAGCCAAACAAGCAGAAAGAATCACTAAGGCGAGATTTTTTTTAGAAGAATGTGTAAAGAGAATCACCAAAAAAGGGTAACAAAATCATGACTAATGGCGATCATCTTTTATTTCCTTTTTATGAGTTTTCAGATCAGGGAGAAGATTATGGTCACTGCGATGGAGGACACAACCGTACAGTTTAATGATACATCCCTCCCTTATTCCATGAGGGCATACAAAAGTTTTCTGTACGTGTTTGTTTGTTGATTATATTAAAATGTTCGAGTAATACACGATATAAAAGAGAAAAACTATTTCGGTGTTGCAGTAATGAATATGTTTACATGAAACAATCCATCATTTTGGTTGGCTGTATAGGTTTAAAGACCTATATACTCATGATCTTTATCCTCGTTGAATACTCAAATCAATGGAGCCTAATCGTAAAATGACTTCGTTTCTATATTGATATACATGTCATGTGGACCTACATCATGTGATTGTAGAATATGCACTTGAGGATATGATTTTTTTTTAAATCAATGTAGTATAATGAATATTATGTTTTAAGACACAAGTATGAATATGATTCTTTAAATGAAACAAGCTATTATAGTGGTTGATTTGTTTGTGGATAAATATCTATTCAAATAACCATTATTGTTAATCAACCAAATTGATAGAAACCCGAAAATTGTTTCCCTTTTTTCAGTTGAGATAATTGTAGGAGTATAATTTTGTCAGCATATTACTTAACTTCAATACTTTTTCATGTTTATTTTATGACTTTATTCATATCGATAAACATCATCCTAGTGTATTTTAAGAGCTTCCTTTTCTTTATGGAAGGGCCAATACAGAGACGGAGCTAGGCTTTCATTTTCAATAGCGACAACCAAATTATGTTACTTACAGAAGATCAAAAAGAAAGGAGAAAGTCAATACCTGAACAAAAGTCTGTATTATATTATTCTATTAGGCCTACTCAGCTTAATGTATCAATGTTTGTATGATCATATTTCTGTCCTTGTACAGGCCAACGTATATACATGTCTGCCTGATCCTTTTATCTGAATATGAGAAAAACAACAACTGAATTGAAAGGTTTAGTGGTTTATTTTAACTGAATGCTATGAAAGCATGTGTTTGCTTGTAAGTATGAAACCATGGGACTTACGGTTTCAATTCCTCTCCTAGAGACTTGGTAATGAGGATGAGAAGGGCACTAGCGCATCCACTTGGTTTCTAAACTGGGTTCTCGAAATTACGAGACCACTGCTACCACTAACTTTAGGCTTTCCTGAGCCATCGCGCCTCCCATTAATTAAATGAAATACACTACAGATTCGTGTGACAACTTTTTTCCAATAACTTGAATTTGTATACGTAATATGGAAGACACGACTAATATTTTTAAAAATGGTAAAGACAAAAATGATTCCAATGACTGATTTTGAAACATGTGAAAACCTGAGAGAGGATACGAATTCTTTAAATGCACTTCCTTACTTCTTACATCATTATTTACCTGCGGAAAAGACAGTCCGTCGAGTTGTTACAGCATAAGATATTTGAAAAGCTTTAGTTTATGCAATTAGGTAGTAGGCAAGCGTAGTAGTAACTCCTCGGTTTATGGATTTCCCTTCTATATAAACTGATACTAAAGAGAGGCGACTCAAGGCTGCGAGAGAGAGAGAGAGAGATAGAGAGATAGAGATGGAGAGAGAAGGGGGCGAGTGGGGGGGGGGGGGTGAGAGCTGGGTGAAAACATTTTCATGTGTGATATAAAGTCTGTGTGTCTTGGGTGTAGAACCTGAAAACTCCCATCTCCCTGGTAGAACCAGGGAGCTGTAAATAGAATTGCAATGCAGCATGCACATTTGCCAAACGTCCGCTAGTCGATGATGCCTTCAGTTTCCCCCTAGTCCACGCGTTTGCGCACTTCAGTCTTCTAGCTCAGCTTATGAATTATTCATGAGAATTTGCGTTAACGCGTGCGGAAAAAAAAAATTCGCCGGCGGGCCGGCGCGCCAAAGCCATGTCAGTCTGGCCATAGTTACACTCATCATAGTCATCACGTACACGTTCAAGTATACACGCAGTATAAACGGGGTCTGCTCGCTAGTCATAAGGACCACTATTCATAAAAAAAGATTATTCATAAGGACCGCTACCCATAAGACATAAGGGTCGCTATTCACAAGGGCCATTGTTCATAAGGACCGCCTTTCATAGTGAGACATAAGGGTTGCTATTCATAATATGGAAAGAGGGTCGCTATTCATAATACCAAATAAGGGTCATTAATCATGAGGACCGCTATTCATAATAAGTCATAAGGGTTGTTATTCATAATCGAAGAAGAGGGTCGCCATTCATAATCGAAGAAGATGGTCGCTATTCATAATCGGAGAAGAGGGTCGCTATTCATAATCGAAGAAGATGGTCGCCATTCATAATCGAAGAAGAGGGTTGCTATTCATAATCGAAGAAGAGGGTTGCTATTCATAATCAGAGAAGAGGGTCGCTATTCATAATCAAAGAAGAATGTCGCTATTCATAATAGGTGAAAAGAGGGTCGCTGTTCATAATTGAAGAAGAAGGTCGCTATTTAAAACAAATAAGAAAGGGAAATGGATGAAGGACAACCCCACGGTGCTGTTTTTAAGAAAGCCTTAAAATGCATTTCCGGCTTTTGTCAAATATATCCCTATTTTTTTTTTTTTAAAGAGAGCTGTATCTACTAATGCTCCCCACACTTTGAAAGGCGCTTTACCAGTGCCTTAATAATTAAAAAACAATGTCTAATTCATACATCTACAATGCGCTAAACCATGATTTCAGTTCATTAACTAAAAAAATGAATAGTGACCCTCTTTTCGCTTTATGAATAGCGACCCTTCAGGTATAGGAAATTACACGTTATGAATAGCGGTCCTTATGCGGTCTTTGCGCACTACCGAAAATGATTTTCATTGGTTCACATGATTAAGCTTTGCATTGCGCCCGCGGGAAAATCTCGAAAAGGCTTGGGCATATCGAATATTTGGAATATCAGAGATTTTGAAGAGATTTTTTTTTTTTTTTTTTTTTTTTTTTTTTACTTTCTATTTTTGGGGTTCAGCGTGAGAATTCGTTTATCAGATTGAGACAGTCAGAATTGGGTGAATTGCATGAGTCTCACGCTCAATGCGTGAGAGTTGGCAGCCCCGAGATAGAGTAGTGGAAGGGAGGTGAATAACTAAAAGAGGGGGTTGGGTTCTGGGAAAGGTGAACAATAATTTGTGAGCTTTCTCATTCTATTTATGACAGTTTGGAAGATTATCATAGGAGAAATGTCCCCTGAAAAGGAATGCTTTTCAAATGCCCTCATATTCGAAATAATGGCAAGAAAATGTTCGGGCCAAACAAACATGTGCGTGTAGTCCCATATACGTATCTCTGTGTGAAGTGCATGTGACTTTTATCAGGAGTGAGTCAAATTTCTTCTCATTTTGGTGATTCCGAAACCTTACAGCATACACAAATTCTTACATGTACCATGTGCACAACGCAATCAACCTTTCCCAATTGCTTCCAGACAGTTTCTTTGACAATGTAATCGCATGACCAAAGCTCAACTTTATCTTCAAGGCCCCCAGCTAGTGTTTGTAAAAGCACTTTTAAACGGAGTAACTATTCACTAACTCAATGGGAGTAAATCAATACCCCCATCGAAAGTTCATTTTCGTAAAGTTACGTACGTAGAGTAGTCGATTCCAACCGGCGATCGATAAAGATGCGGGGCGTGTCTTTTTTTTTTCTTTCTTTTTTTTTTTTTTGGGGGGGGGTACTCATTTTTCCGAACGTTCGTTTTTCCGAAGGTTTATAATAAAAAATCCAAAGGTTCGTAATTCCGAAACACAAATTTCCTATAGCAGGGGGTACATAATTCCGAAAATGAAATAGGGTTCATAATTCCGAACATTTTAGTCCGGGAGCCAGTGAGGGTCAACCTAGCTAGAAAGGAAACCAATTTTCCTGTGCATGAATGTAAAGATCGCATCGTCCGATATAACGAATTGACCGTCTGGCATGTTCTATGTGATGGGTGTGTCCAGGGGGAGGTCACAAAGTGGTAAAAAAAATGAGCTAGATCAGCTGGAAAGGAAACCCTAAGAAACCTATATCAAAAGATTCGCCATAGTCCCGAGGTACATGAATGGACAATGCCAGACGTTTTAAGTGGTGGGGGATGCCCGCCAGACGCCCCCAAAGGTGGTCCAAAAATTGAGCTAGATCAGCTGGAAAGGAAACCCGACGAAACCAATGGAAAATTGTCCGGCAGAGTCCAAAGATACCCAAATGGCCACTGCCAGACGATTTAAGTGGTGGGGAGTGCTTGCCAGACACCCCTAAAGTACCCCAACCCCCAATATTGAGCTAGATCAGCTGGAAAGGAAACCCTAAGAAACCTATATCAAAAGATTCGCCATAGTCCAAAGATACACAAATGACCACTGCCAGACGATTTAAGTGGTGGAGAGTGCCTGCCAGACGCCCCTTTGGTAATCCACCCACCATTATTGAGCTAGATCAGCTAGGAGGGAAACCTTATGAAACCTGCGGGAAATTACTCGCCAAATTCCAAAGATACGCAAATGACCTCTACCTGACGATTTAAGTGGTGGAGATTGACTGTTAGACGTTACTAATACTAATGTTGGAAATGAAATAAATACGAATTTGAATTTGAATTTGAATATACACCGCCTGTATTTTTTGAGCGAGATCAGGTGCAAACGAAAGTTCGTGGGGGAGGGGGGAACAAAACAAAAAACAAAATAAATTGGCTTTGTCAAGTCTTCTATAAATACGGCCAGAAATCATCATGATAATGTATTGTGGGATCTACCTGCCAGACGTCCCCCCCCCCCCCCCCCCCCCCCATTCCCCATATAAAGAATGACACAGAAATATGCAAATGAACAGTCTCTATTTTTGTTCCTATTTCATTTCTTTTACTTGTAAATGGGATACTCGACGTCGGACAAACGCTGTACTATAGCAGAATATGATTGATTTAACGCAGGTAAGGGGTTTACTCCTATAATTAGTACTTTTTAACAATGAGAATTATGGGTTGTTGTGATTGTTAATTAGTCTGTTATATAATTTACATTGATTCTTGACTGAAATGGTAAAACCGCGTTAGGACAAGTACTGACGTTATAAAATTCATATGTTCATTGCAAGTACCAGCAACTGCTTTATTACTGATATAAGTAAGTTGTAAATTATAAGATTCATCAAAAAATTGTCAGACTTTTTTTTCTTTAAAAAGCCCTAGCGCAAGCTTTAGTCAAATTTTGGCCGATTTAATGATTTCCCCTACAGATAATAAACCATTTCATTAAAACTTAGTCATCGTATGTAGAATTATATTCCGCTCATTTTGATACCAACCAAATGTATGTAACTCACTGAAAAGGCTCCAGGAAAAAGCTGTAGTCTCTACAATCATTTTAAAAATGATAAATATTTAAATGGCCAGACCTATTAAAACTTATTAAAATTGTATCCTGATCATTGTTTGATATTTCAATCTGCTGTTAAGATCAAGAGCTTTTTTTGAAAGATCACAATATCCTGATAAATGTATTTTAACAAGAATATCTAATGACTACTTTGCGAAATGTAACCGGCTAGCTGTGCATTTCAAATTGCATAGTCTACACAGAGGCTTTGTTTAATATAAATATTTAATTCCTGATAAATCAGATTATCCAGAAACATAAATGTGTGTACCACAGTAATGTCCAATCGTCAATGTTTACATAAAATATGAAGCCTTCTAAGTTCAAGGTTCAGATCATAGTGTCTAAAGCTTTCCATCCCAGTACGTTGAGGTTATGACTTTGGATTTTAAAAAAATCAGCCTTTTTTCAGAGTATTATTCATAACTTCGTTAAATACATGTGAAGTTATGCATTATATTCATAGATATACCTCATCTCAGCATATTTCATTCAACTTAATATGATGTTAGACAGATAATATTAGCTAGAAAGAATCGGAACGTCGCTAGGCCAAATTAGATACCTAGTGACATAATTGGATAAACAAATAAAGGTACAAAAAGTGTAATAAAGAATAATAATTACATCTGGGGTCTAACATAAAGAGATACAATCAATCTTACGATCAATAGTAACTCTTCAGTACGTGGTTTGCCATAGACTTACGATTGATATCAATCGTAAGATTGATTGATCTCTTTATGTTACAGGTCCCTGATCTTTATTTGGGTGAATTAGAGTTGTCACCGATACCATGATTCACTATGTAGGTATGTAGTATATCTCACTCACATTAACGCTGAATTCTTCACGTTTAATTAAGAGCAATCTCCGGTTAGAAAAGAATACATTTGATTTGATTTGATTTGATGTTCATTTTTATTTCCATGTACATCATCATAAATTTACAATCTTCATGTATATATTATGGTCACATAAAATCATACATAGAAAAGGGGTCGTCATAAGCACAGCTTGTGTTGACATCCTCATCACAAATAAAATGATCACACAATAAATATACATAAAGGCCCGAATTCACAAAAAGGAGGTTTAAACCATGGCAAGGTTTAAACCTCCGTAAGCGTACTAAAATAAGCGTAAATAAGCGCACATTGCCCATGCGCGCGCTCAAAGAAAATATATGATTGGATCGGATTCCGTGCGCACGTACGCTGAAAAAACCCAGGAGGGGGTTTAAACCATGGTTTAAACTAAACCTCCTTTGTGAATTCGGGCCAGTATGTATATTTATTGCATATTATGCAAATAATGCTAGTTGAAAGCAAAAGGCCAAACAAATGAAAAAAAATGAAAAGTGAAAGAAAGAAAGAAAGACAGAAAGAGAGAGAAAGAAAGGAGGGAGAGGGGATAGTTACATTCAGATAGTATCAGGTGTAACATAAGGTCTGTAAATACCAGTAACCTTCATAAAACTCCTGAGAACTGATTCTTATATTGCCAGGTACAAGGATACGTCCTATAAAATAACACCTGTAGGTATATTTCTATGCATGAATACTATAAGGGTTTGAATTGCTACACTGTTGTACTATCACATATTGTTAACACACTAAGATATTGCACTATTAAGGTTATGACTGAACACTGCTGTATGGGAGTAAGATGAGATGAGCTGCTAGGGTGACTCTGGAGAAGGCTGCCTAGCTATGGTTTTAGTTCCAGATTTCTCTAAATAAAGTTGTGTATTGTTTTAGTTTAGACCTATAATATCCTGTCTAAAGTCTATTCTTGACCAGGTGTCATTATTCCAACCCTTTCAATACGAATGTTGCAGATACAGGCTTTGATAACATGTAGACTATCTTGTAATAAGTAGAAAACAAGTTTAGTCTACGTATGTTATGTCATTTTGAAGTAAGTATTGAACATTCTCATATTTACAAACAAACTAATGATTAATCGCTATAAAGGGTGTTAACCACCCCCACGAGCAATATAAATGATATATGAAAGAAGATAATCTTTATAGCGTTTTTTTTCTTTTTTAATACACTTGTTGGGCTTGAATATAAACTATGTCAATAGGTAGTGAATTCCAAATATCGGGTCCAGTGTGTCTTATAAATCTATGAGCCAGCCTGAGGGCTGTTTTGGGGTAACTGTTTAAATGCATATTAGTAGAATTTCGGGTCGTGTATTTATGTATGGACGAGTAATTGCATAAAGGCTGCCATGGCAACTGAAATTAATATGAACATATTTCCACTGTTCCAAACCATGCAGAATATCTTTCTGAATATTATCTCCAAGTTTCATTGCATTATGATAAGGAATCAAAAAGTAACAGAACAGCAAAAGGTTCAAGTGCTCAATGTGCTAACAAATATTCAAAAATCTCAAATGTCCATAAAACCAAGGTTTTTTATGGTACTTTGCAGGGCCCTCTGCTGATAAGCAACGAACATGACTAAGATGTCCATTATCAAAATGATGTTTACGTACACCAGAGAAATATACAATATAAATTTACGGTCTGAATATTATTTGAAAACCATATCAAACCTTAAGTATAAAAATACGAATCAATTTTCACGCCAAAATATCAAAAATTTATCAAAAACGTGTCGGTTTGCATCGAACGGTTGGTTATGACTAGCTATACGAGCTCTGTAAATCAATTTTAGGAACAATATCCATCCTAAGAGCGATATCGCTTTTAGTGACTGATTCACTAAGGTATTTGGGATTGATTCCAGCCTCTGAATTGATTTTAAGGTTGGGAGTGATCCGGATCGCTCCTAAAGGCCACCGCACACTACACGACCTGAGGTCGTACGACCTTCCGAACTACGGTATGACGTCACCAAACACCCAAGTTTCAGGTCGTAGAACCAGGTCGCACGATCAGGTCCCAGGTTTTGGCATGTTGAATTTTTGCGAGGTCGTGGACTAGGTCGTATGACCTCTAGGTCGTGTAGTGTGCGGTGGCCTTAGCAATCACAAACGGTCACTCCACTGCATGCCCGCCCGCGCCCCAACCGTACCTGGGCGCGGCTACGCTGTGCCTGCCTGCACGCCCATTGCCCTAGCCATAGGCCCTAGCCCTGTGTATGTCCAGTCGATGCGTGCGCGCAATTAATGCAGTAGCTAGGTAACGCGCACTAGCTACGCGCTAAGTAGAGAATTAGGTCGGGTGACTGAGGGGCGGTGACTGAAATTTGAGTACGTTGATTGGTTGGAATGAGTGCGCTCGTAAATATTCATTTGCGCTCATATATATTCATGATAAAATTGATTCCATCCTAAAAAGCGATTTAGTGAATCAGTAAGGTGGAATCAATTTTAAGCTGGGAATGAAATCAATCCCGAAAATTGATTTTAGGAATGATATCGATCCCAGTTAGTGAATCACTCCCCACAGAGCTATACAGCCCATGCCATTATGGCGCACGGCACTCATCCAATGTACCTCCATTTCCACAATCAACTTTACTGGGCCCAAATTCTGGAATAGCCTGAAAAATTAATTTTAATTTTAAGCTGGGATCGATATCATTCCTAATGCAGTGGAGTGACCGTTTGTGATTTTTAGAAGCGATCCGGATCACTCCAAACCTTAAAATCAATTCAGAGGCTGGAATCAATCCCAGATACCTTAGTCAATCAGTCACTAAAAGCGATATCGCTCTTAGGATGGATATTGTTCCTAAAATTGATTTTTTCTTATTTGGGATTAATTTTAGCTGTTAGTGAATCACCCCCAGGTTGATAGCTCCTCCAACAATTCTTTTAAATTGAAGCTAAGATGTTACCTTAAGTGAGTATGTATGAATATTCACCTCATGCTGGATCGTACAGGTAGTCACATAGACTTTGTTCTTGTTACACTGTCGTGCCTTTACAATTTTTCTTTTGCTTCTTTCTTCTTCTTCTTCTTCTTCTTCTTCTTCTTCTTCTTCTTCTTCTTCTTCTTCTTCTTCTTCTTCTTCTTCTTCTTCTTCTTCTTCTTTTCTTAAGTCTCTTTCGTCGTTTTCTTTTCCTTAACTCCACATTATGAGCTTTGTTCTCCTTGTTCGTTTAGTGAATCTGATATTTCTATTTCGCTTCGCTTTGTATTACATATTAATCAGAATTACTAATAATGTTAAGTACTCTAAACGGGAGCCTAATCATTTACAAGCTATATGCTTTTTATTTAGGCTCCTCAAAGTTTACATTATCTTTTTTTTTCCAGTCGTTCCTATCTCTCTAAACTTTCCACCTATATATTTAATGCACATTGTACTTGATTTGAGTTCTTTACTCGTACGTTTTGAAATTGACGCTTATGCTACTAATAACTGAATCGTGTTTGATGTGAAAGTGGAACAAATAAAACTTCAAACTATGTCATATATACAAATATTATACTGTGTTCATATATAAAACTCCTCTCCCCATTCGCAGAAAAAAAAAATCACAGTAACTGGCCTCAACACGGTCCCTTAAGCCCCTTTCACAATTGGTCTGCGACCAGTTTGCGACCGCCTGCAACAGATTTTTCGGGGTGTTGCACGACCGATCGCTTGGTGTCTTGCGACCACTCGCAGTCGTTGCAGGCGGTCGCACGAACCTGAGGCGGTCGTGACTGGTCGCATCTGAACTTTGAACATGCTCAAAATCCAGACACGACCAGATGCGATCGATTCACTCGCATTAGGTCGTACGACCAGTCGTGCGATTCTCGTATGAGTGTTGCACAACGTTGCACGATTAGATGCGAGAGTTCGCACGACTCAATAGTCGCAGTGGGTGGGCTGGAGGTCGTGCAACACTCGCACGTGCGCTAGCGACCTATAGCGACCAGTCTTGCGAATGGGTGCGATTGTGCTAAGACCATGAGACTGTTGCACGACCGATCGCAGCACATCTTACAACGTTGTACTACCGTTGCACGACTGTATGAGACTGTATGCGACTATTCCTCGGGGGTATATACAGGGGGACTATGGAGATGATCCTCTGCAACAGGGCCCTCCTCTAACAACTTTCTCTTCTTTGTAACTTTCTTCTTTGGCATCTTGACTATTAAGAAGGCCAACTTGAAACTGACTACCGGTCAATTGTCGAGGGGGTTTTTATACCCCACGCCACTCGCACGAATACTCTCACGACCACATGCACCGGTCTCATTCAATCGCACGAGCGATCGCATGGTCTCACATCCACTCGCACGACCATGCAATCAATCGTGCGACTATTGTGATTGGCGTCAAGCCACTCGCAATCACTCATGCAACACTCGCATGTGAACGCAAGACCACTCGCACGAGCATATGCGAGCAAATGCGACTTACTCGTGCAACGGTCTCTTCTAGTCGCTTTTGTTTTACGACCGCTGTTGCATTTGTGAATGCCTTTCTGCGACCTGATGAGATCGATGGCGATTGAAGCCTGTTGCAGCCTGTCGTGCGACCAAATGGTCGCAAACGGTCGCAGACCAATTGTGAAAGGGGCTTTACCTACTGTAGATAGGGTAATCAGTGAACCGGCCCAAATTTGACTAAAGCTTGTGCTAGCGCTTTTTGAAAAAAAAAAAGGAGTCAGAATTTTTTTGAATGAATCTTATAATTTAAAGCTTATATTAGTAATAAAACATTTGCTGGTGCTTGCTATAAACATGTAACATAATTATAAGTCTATTATATATTATATATTTATAACGTCAATACTTGGCCTATTAAACGGAGCTTTTCCAATGCAGTCAAGTAATAATGTTACTTATATAACATACTATATTTATTAACAATCACCGCAAACCATAATCCACATTGTTAATATAGGTACTAATAAGTAAGTAAAGTAAAGGAGTAAACTAAATCAACCATATTTTGCTGGTTTTACAGCATTTGATTGACTCTAGAATCCCATTTATATGTAAAATTAAAAAAAGGAATAAGAACAAAACTAGTGAATGTTGAATTGCATATTTTGTGTGTCATTCTTTATACGGGGAATATATAATCATGATAATTTCTGGCAGTATCTATGATTCTAGGACAACTACCCCCTAGACAACTACCCCCGGACAACTATCCCCCGGAAAACCACCCCCGGAAAAACCACCCCCTGGACGACTACCCCCCTAGGACATCTACCCCCAGGACAACTACCCCCAGGACAACTACCCCCCAGGACAATTACCCCCCAGGACAACTACCCCCCAGGACAATTACCCCAAAGACAATTACCCCCCAGGACAACTACCCCCCAGGACAACTACCCCCAGGACAATTACCCCCAGGACAATTTTTCCGGGGGTAGCTGTCCAGGGGGTAGTTGTTCGGGGGGTAGTTGTCCGGGGGGTAATTGTCCTGGGGGGTAGTTGTCCTGGGGGGTAATTGTCCTGGGGGGTAGTTGTCCTGGGGGTAGTTGTCCTAGGGGGTAGTTGTCCTGGGGGGTAGTTGTCCTAGGGGGGTAGTCGTCCAGGGGGTGGTTTTCCGGGGGTGGTTGTCCGGGGGGTAATTGTCCAGGGGGTAGTTGTCTAGGGGGTAGTTGTCCTAGAATCATAGATACTGCCAGAAATTATCATGATCTTTACATTCATGCACATGAAAATTGGTTTCCTTTCCAGCTAGGCTGATCCCCCCCCCCCCCCCCCCCCGGCTCCCGGACTATTTGATGCATTACTCCGAAGGTTCGTTATTCCGAAGGCTCATAATTCCGAAAATGCAATAGAGCCCCCTCCCCCCTAACTTTTTCGGTATTACGAGCCTTCGGAAATATGAACCCTTTTATATTTTCGGAATTATGAACCCTATTTAATTTTCGGAATTACGAACCGTCGAAGTAACGAACATTCGGAAATACCAACCTCCGGAAAAACGAACCTTCGGCAAAATATCAACCTTCAGAAAAACGACATGTAACCGTGTCTTTCACGTCGTATTCTTTTAAAGATTAAGTTGAGTTCTGGTTAAGCAATTACATTGTGAAATAACCAATTTGGAAAGGACGATTACGCAGTACCTACGAATTGGTGTATACTGGAATTTTTGGAATCATCAAAATGATAAGAAATTGATTCAATCTTGCTGAATGTGACATGCACTGCACACTGAAATGTATATGGACTACACACACATGAGGCATGAATGTTTGGTCCAAACTTTTCAGCTATTTCTCGTCAGGGGCGGCGCCAGGGTATTTAAATAGGGGGGGGGGGGCAAAATGACGCGTATAGCAACGTCGCACGTCGAGGGTCTTGAAATAACAAATAGGACTATAACAGTTATGTCATAATTGCATGGCCTAGCCTTCTCTTCTCCATTTCCCCTTCTCCTCTTTTTTCCCCCCTTCTTCCTCTTTTTTTTTTTTTTTTTTTTTTGCTCGCTTGAAAAATGATAGGGGCTGCCGCCCCCTGCCCCCCTGTAGCGCCGCCCCTGTTTCTCGTTGTATTTTACATAATGCATCTGAAGCGCAATCCTTTTCAGATTTCTGCTATGATATCCTTCCAAACTTAAATATAAAGAGTGAGAAAGCTCACAAACTAACTTTCACCTATACCAAAACATAACCAACTCTTTAATCCTCTTAACCCTTTCAGGACAGGAATTTTTTTCAGGGCTAATTTGATCACATTTTGTTCTTCAAATTGGCAACAATAATAATTTTCTTTTAGTTCTACATGCTTCTTGTAATGTCTATGAAAACAGTATACATAGTAACTGTTACAGATTTTGTCGAAAAGTTGAAAAATTGCCAATTTTGAAGAAAAAACAATGATTTTGACATCTCAATATGTTGCCAATTTAAGGATTTTAAATCTTATTCTCGTTTTTAAAATTCCTGGCATCAAACACAATATGGTCATGCAACAAAAATGGACATAGTGTGTGCAGAAAATTTTGATCTTTCTACTCATGCATCTGTTATATGTTTTAGAGCTCTGAATCAACAGTTATTGAGCCAAACCACAAAATGTGGTCAGTTGTCTCGAAAGGGTTAAAGTCCGCGAGAGGGCTGACTATTTACAAGCGCTTATTCTTCAGAATCTCTTGGAAACTATTGAAGAATAAAGATGATCTTGATCTTCTCAAAGTTAGCAAACACTACGATCTTCAGAAGTTCCTACACTGCTAAGACCATGCGTGTCAGAATAATAACAGTGGGTTCTTGTATAGCACACATGTCTGTCAGACTTGACACTCCTGGCGCTCCACAATTATTACCCCGGCTTTAGCGTGGCTGCTCTAACGGCGCTCTAGCATTTCAAGGAATTAATTCCTGCCGGGTACCCATTTACCTCACCTGGGTCGAGTGTGGCAAATGTAGATTAATGTCTTGCCAAAAGACACTAGTGCTGCGCCAGGGATTCGAACCCCGTACCTTGTGGTTCACAAGACCTAGACCACACTAGACCACAACACCTCTACAAAAGGGTTGGGATAACAAACATCTAGCTCTTTGAAACAGCTCTAGTAAGCATCTCCTAACAAGTATTCGTTCACACTGTAACACTGCAATTCCCTCTTTATTCTGTACCTATTATTAATCTACACTTTCCCTTGTAATTTAAGGTATTTTAAGGTAATAAATGGGTACCTATTTTGTAATGAAGGATATAATTTAAGGGCACTTCGTAAATAAGGGGCAATTTTACACGGGGCATCAATTCCGTCGTGATGGGGGATTTTTCACTCACAGGGGGTAATTTTGTCGCAGGTAGGGCACTTTTATAGCTTTTGAAGATGTTAGGGCACTAGCTCTAAAAAAAAAAAAAAAAAAAAAACATAGGGAATTCCCGCCCACCTACACATCCCTCTTGATCGGTTATTGAAATATGCCCCTTTCCTACTTGATTTACGCTTTATCTCTTACGCGTTTTTCAATAATGTATTATAGGAGATGCAAGATGTTCATGTTATTTGGCAGTAACGGGTAATAGTACCGTACCAACTTTATCATTATACGAAACACAAGGTACATTCTCATCTAAGTAATAGATTTATTATTTTATATAGACTGTTCATCATAGTAAAATATACATTGCATTATGTGATTCATATCTATCAGTTTTTCAGTATGACGTATTGGATCTTTCCGGCTTATGATAATAATAATAATAATAACGTTTTATTTACCCAGGGTAGCCACTTCAGTTATCAAACTGCTCTTCCAGCGGGCCCTGCATAACATAATATGTCATTATTACCCTTCTCCATTCTAATATGCCGAGCGCATGGCTAGGAGGCAGAAGGTCCCATTTTTGAAGTCTTTGGTATGACTCGGCCGGGGTTCGAACCCACGACCTCCCGTTCATGAGGCGGGCGCTCTAACCAACTGAGCCAACATGCCCCCCCCCCATCGCCCCCCCCCCCCCCCCCCTGGCTACGCGCCTGAAGAATGACTGCACTGTAACACTACCATAGGCAAGGTTTCCAGAGTTGGCAGAATTCTGCTTTCTGGCAGAATTTTGACCACTTTAGCATCTAGCATTATGCTAGGCATAATTTGACAAAATTTAGCATAATTTTAGCAGAATTCTGGTGGGGTTTTTTTTTGCTTGTCAGAGAATTTTTGAGTAAAATGTCTCCCTAAAAATGCTAATAACCTTTTTTTTTTTTTTTTTTTGCTTGTCAGAGAATTTTTGAGTAAAATTTTGATATACCAGTAAAAAAATTTATATAGCAGAATTTTCGCTGCTCGCTAGCAGAATTGTATTTTTTTCGCTGGCCACACTGACCATAGGCCCTGTATTATAGCTACGCCTGACCAAGACCAACCGTGTTGTGTTGTTATAATTTGTTTTTATTTTTGCAAGTAGTCAAACTGACTTTTCTTACCACCTGACTATGATAATTCAAAAGCGTTTCATTCAATTCACTTTAAATTTTCATAACATAATTTTGAGTATAATAATCTTCTTGAGGTGCAATTTGGTGTTAATTGGTATTTTGTTTATTAAATTGTGAAAAAAGTATTGCTTTCTCAAAAGTAGCCAAAAAATATTGTCAGGATTATGTAAACACACCCATTGTCTATCTTCACCTGTTTTACAAGGCATAATAGAAGAGCTTTTCAGGTATTTGTGGTATGTGACTGTCAGGCTGAAATGTACTATTCATGTGTTAATTGCACAGATACCAAGCAAGCTTCCCTATTATGCCTTGTCAGATGGTCAATGGCTGTGTTTACATAATCCTGACAATATTTTTTGGGCTACTTTTGAGAAAGCAATACATTTTTCACAATGTAATAACTTATTAACCAAAATACCAATTAACACCAAATTGCACCTCAAGAAGATACTCAAAATTATGTTATGAAAATTTAAAGTGAACTGAATGAAACGCTTTTCAATTATCATAGTCAGAAGGTAAGAAAATGGTTTTTCTTTCCATACAGAGCATTTTGGGGGGCAAAGAATTGTAAAAGGGCACTTTGGGGCTTTCATTTCAGGCGGTCTGACACCCCCTTCCCGATGGACAATTTTGTCAGTTTTTATATTTTTGGAATGTACATCCATAGCTCTTCCTTCTGACAAAATTTGGTCTCTGGGCTTTAAGGGGAAAATTTTACCCCAATTTTTAGGGGCTATCTGACACCCCATCCCGACGGAAATTTTTGTCAGTTTTTTTGTGTTTTGTAATGTCCAGTCATACTACTTTCTACTGACAAAATTTGGTGCATGGGTGAGAGGGGGTGAAATCGACCCGACTTTGGGGTCCCTTTGGGGGGCCCTGGGGGCTTAACCCGGCGGCTACGGTCAGGCTGACAACCTTTTTGTCTATGACTCAGATGGTCTAAGTAACTTTATGGGGTCAAATCTTATGGGTAAAATGGGGTGACTATTTCGGGACAGGCTCCCAGACTAATTGTAACATTAACAAAAAAAGTGTCATTCCTGTGTATACCCGGCCACACCGACGAGACAACCATCAGACCGACAATAAACCGAAAGAGAGCGAGTAAGCGAGAGAGAGAGAGAGAGAGAGAAAGAGAGAGAAAGAAAGAGAGAGAGAGAGAGAGAGAGAGAGAGAGAGAAATAACATCACCCCTATATCAGTAGTGATTCCGTCCGTCCCCGGTCGGTCTGGAGTCGGCCCTGCGGCACCGCCGGGGTATATTAAACGAGAATGAAAGCCTGGGGGAAAATCATTTTTAATGAAAAGAGAGGATAGAGAGAAGCAATTTTAAAAAAGTTCCATCAAAATCGGTTAAGAAATGAGAAAGTTATGAAAGTTTGAAAAGTCTCAATTTACTTTCTATGGCGATCCTCAAATTGGCAATGTTGCTTCAAAATGACAGGTTTAGTAGGACAACTCTCCATATGTTTTGTACACAAAATTTCATATTTTCCCCATTATCTCTCAAAGTGCAGCTTGTCTCCTTCTTAGCTCAAGATATATCATGGAGAAATGTATTTGACACAACATAATGTTGAGTTCTCAAAAAGACAAGCATCATCTTTAGAGATAATGGAGAAAATATGAAATTTTGTGTAGAAAACACATGGAGAGTTGTCCTACTCTACCTGTCACTTTGAAGCAACATTGCCAATTTGAAGATCTCCATAGAAAATAAATTGAGACTTTTCAAACTTGCATAATTTTCTCATTTCTTAACCGATTTTGATGGAACTTTTTTTAAATTGCTTCTCTTTATCCTCTCTTTTTATTAAACTGGATTTCCCCCCAGGATTTCATTCCCCTTCAACGCAATTCACAATCCGACATTCATTATTATATAACAGAACATAGTACATCAAAACACCACAACATGGAAAATAAAATCCCGTATAAAAAAATCGTGTAAAGTATTTCTTTTGAGCATTTATACAGAAAGATTATCATACATATTACGAAACGCAGAAAAACCTATTGATATTTTGGCACTTTGTCATATGCTTCTCAATTTTGTTTTTCTTTATTGCAATTTCTTCCTCAGTGGACTTGTATAACAAAATATAATAATTAAATTGCTTCAGACTAGGAGTAAAATCTTGGTATTTACATTGTAAAATGAAATGTTTGCCGAGTAATGTAAGGAAATTAAAAGCTGAAGAGGCTTGACTTCTAGGTTCAGTAATTTCAAACAAAATATTTTCGTATGAAAGAAAACAGTCGGGATTGAAATTCGACGCCCTAATACGTAGCGCATTCCAAAAAGCTGCTGTTTTTGGACACGTAAAGAATAAATGATCCATTGTCTCGGGTGACACATTGCAAAACGAGCACTGTAAACCATTTTTTCCCCTATACGTACCAACCATTCATTAGTGGGTACCAAATTATTCAAAATTTTAAAGTGCTTAATTCGGAGTCTGGAGTCCATAGTAACACTTGCTGGAAGAGTGAAAAGATCGAACACTTGTTGCTCTTCCATATTATACAGCTTGTTAATACGAATGAATACTTTAGAAATTTCAGGGTTATTCAGTCTTAGAAAAGCACAGTAAAGTTTCTTCGACGTTATCATGGTTATGTTATGGATTTGCTTTAATTTTGAATCACAACAAATGGAAGGAAATTGATTTTGTTCTTTAAGTAGACAATGATAGTTTTGCTGCAAAGAGAAATGCTTCCATGTTCCTGGTATCTTTTTATAACAGTCTAGCAAAACAAAATACTCAGTGAACTTTAGTCCCCTTTCTTTACAGTCTTTCCACCTTAGTGGGCGTCCAAATTCATTTAACATATCTACATATCTACATCGAAATTACAATGGAAAAAATATTCTCCACCAACTGCGTGGTGACAATAATTCTAAACATATGTGTTTCCAACCTATAGATGTTGATGTAAATAGTCTTGTAACCCATTTTATTTTCTGAGCTTGAAGAATCGATTTAATACAAGTCATCTTTAAACTCCCTCTTTGTAATCTTTTACCAGCACTCCACGTTTTATTCTATCTGGACCTCCCCATACGAATTCGTATAATATTTTGTTAACCTTATGGATAAATGAATCGGGAATGGAGACTATACTGGCTACATATAACAACTGGGATATAGCAAAAGTTTTAACAATTTGAATTTTTCCATACAATGAAAGATTTCTGGCTTTACATAAGTTCAGTTGAGATTTGATATTTGATAAAATTCTTTGTAGTTGTGCCATTCTATCTTCAAAAGAGTAGGAGTTTTCGATTCCAAGAATTGTCAAAACATTAATGAATTTGATATTGAATAAAATTGCTGGGTTTTGTACGTTACATTGTCCTATAAACATTGCTTTCGTCTTTTCATAATTCAATGAAAGTGACGAACAAATTTGAAAGTCATCTTTTTATAAGATCATTTACGATCTTATAAAAAGGTATGTTTTGATCTTTCATTCTCTGACGAAAAGTACGAGTGTACGCTACGTCACCCATTGCTAATCGACGACAAAGATTGGGAGCGTTTTTGTTCAGGAAAAACGTCTCTGCTCTTCGATCGATCTTCTTGACTCTGGTTTTATTTAAACATGCATCGGAAGCATCGGAGAGCATATTCCTTAAAGTAGCTAAATCTTGAGAAAAAGAAGGTCCGTAATCACGAACTTTCTGCCAAAATGTTTCATTAAAATGTTCGTAAAGCATCACGTCAGCTTTATTCCAATGGCGAATTTTATCTGCCAAGCTATCGTCATCTTTCTTTCTATACTTTTCTGAACGAACCCCTTGTGTCAGATAAACAACATCATCCATCCGCCAACAGAGTAGCTTGCGTAGCAAAAGTAAGGATTCGTCAAAGTACTCGGTGATCATCACGAGATCGAAATCCGAATCAAGCTCACGAATCTTATTTCTGACTTTCTCCTCATTGTCCATATCTTTGTGGTCCATTCCGAAGTCGAAGAGATGTTGGTTGTGCATGCTTTCTTTGTAGTAGTGTTTCCTCTTCATGACCCGCGCGAAGTACTTTTTCGGCGCCGAGAGAAAGAGTTTCATGGGTTCTTTCGATGGAGGCATCGCTTTCCAGATCTCAAAGTAGTTAAAAGCCGATTGCCACTGCGCTGCCGGTTCTCGAAGAATCGTCACGTACCTTTAAAAATTACAAAGTTATATTTTTTTTTAATTCTTGCATGTTATCTTTTTTAGAGAAACAAAACAAATGTTGCTATCACACGTTACCTACAGAGCATACCGCATAATCAAAATGTCCACCATGTCCATTACAATAACAGCTTATATCATGATGACTGGTATACTTACACTGAACATGTTTTCCACCTCAGGGTGTCAAATACAATATGCTTATTTTTTCACAATCTCCTTCTTTTTGTTATTGCCCTCATTTCCCCTTCCATTTTCACCCCTTTATAATCAAATTGCATATTGTATGAATTAAAATAGTCTTTAGGAGGACATTCATTCAAGCTTTTGCTTACGACGAACTATAATTACAGTTTATGTCAGTGTCATACACAAGGGCAGAAATATGTAGAAAATTCTTTTCATCGGGGGGGGGGGGGGGCGTAACAATAGGTCATCCCCCCCCCCCCCCCCGATGAATAGAATTGCGTAACACATCTCCACCACTGGTCATACATCTCACATGAAAAGCTTTGTAAATGTATAATGAATATTAATATGACGTCACAAATCAAATCAACATAACAATCGTTGTACGCACATGATCCGGGGACAACTGCTCCACAGCCAATATCCTCACCCTACACTACACAACCCTAACCCTTTGCAATCTTAACCCTACATCTTTGGCAAAATAAACTTGTCAGCTGTTAACTCGCTAACCCTTGACAAAAACCCAGAACAAGTGTCGCCCGGGTTAAATATCGAAGAACCAAATAATTATAACACGTTCGCAAAGACTTAAAATTCGAGAAATCAACTGAAGGCGATTTCAATGCCCTGATTGTATATCCCATAGAAATCATGTTCGGGGGGGGGGGGGTGTTTCACAAAGAGTTAAGTTGAACTTAAAGTCGCACTTAAATTCCTAGTTGCGTGCTGTATATTACGCATCACCGCATTGGTCAGACCATGCTCAGGGGACGCGCGCTATTGGGAAGTCTATCAATGAGATTACGCGTTAAATACTGGATGCGCATTGGCGCTTACGCATGACTCTAAGTCCAACTTACTCTTTGTGAAACACCCCCAGATTACGTAATACGTCATTGTAATGTCCAAAAGGTGATGTACAGGGATATTGAAATTAACTTGGGTTGATTTTTCAAAAGTCTTTAGCGATCATGTTCAATAAATTACCTGGCTTTATGGAAAACTTTGTCCATCTCCTTCCTGTTCAGCCTGGCGTGATTAGTCAGCATATCATATCCTTTCTCCAAGCTCCATCTTCTTTTCTTTGAATGATTACCTGCCAGACCTTCTATATTCTTGGCGCTGAAGATATTCCTGTTCAGTATAGACGAGACAAGGCCTATAATGATCTCCCTGCATTTGTACGATATGTCTTAAGCGCTTTTAAGCGTAAATTAACATTTTGTCACTCAAACGTGAAAATCATCGTGACGTTTTATCAACAAATATTTGATAAAAGTAAATTATATTATACAATTTACTTTTATTCCCACTAGACCCTGTCATTGATCATGTGCATGGGAGAGCAGTGTCGTGCTTATCACCTCTGAAAATTGGTTACTCAGTCGTTTAATGAATGTGCAAACATAAAATAACTACTACTACTACTACTAGTTTAACTACTACTACTACTACTACTACTACTACTACTACTACTACTACTACTACTACTACTACTACTACTACTACTACTACTCTCTCTCTCTAAAAAAAAAGAGTGAATGTTCACTGTTTTCACTCCCCCGGGAGTCACGTCAGTGATTACTTGTTTCGGACTGAATTATCGAGTGACTATCGAGTGGTCTCTAAAAGGAAAAGAGTGGAGTTTCACTCTCTTTTCACTCTATTTTCATTCCCCCGGGAGTGACGTCAGTTATCACTCGATTTTTTTTTTTTTTTAGAGAAATTACTACCACTACCACTACCCGGGCCCCCAGGCAAAAAACGCAAAAGAGAGAAAGAAAAGTGGGAGAAATACAAGAAAATTTATGGTCTTTGAGAGTTATTTGCGCCCCATGGCAGTGAAGGACAAAATGCGTAAGAAATGGTGTTTTACAGGGTTTGAAATGCGAAAATTTTCTAAGGCTCGGTCGCTTTGCCCCCCCCCCCCCCCCGCATAATGTTCAGGAGCTAGATATCCCCCAATGGCGTTTATAAAGTGTTAAGCATTAATTGATCCTAGTTGCTTTGCCCCCCCCCCCCCTGCGCATTAGGCAGGAGCTTGTTAAATTTGTCGCCCCCAGACGGTGCATAAGAGCACTTTCAAAGTATAGAACATTCGAAAGAAATCATAAAATTGCCTTGCAATTGCCTTGCTAAATTCCTCAAATATATATCTTCAGGGTTTTAATTTATTTTGCGCCCCCAAAATAGGAATGTTCAAAATTTTTAAAATAATTTATAAGCTAGGTCGCTGTATTCCCTTGGATTTTTTTTTCCTAAGGGGAAAATACGTAAGAATTTCAGTTTGAGGGGTGAAAAGGAAAAAAAGGTCTACAGCTCGGTCGCGTTGCTCCCTCGCTTATACCATAATGTATCACATTTGGGCCAACAACCCCGGGTTATGTGCATCAAAACTCATTTTCACGTAGTGCCATTATTTCTAAATTACAAACGCTCATTAATCTGCGTTTGGGCATGGGGGCCAGAATACCTAGAT